>JBAMAX010004314.1:0-162767 GCA_037043745.1 Chymomyza amoena
TTGTCAGCACATCAAATGAAGTTCAGTTTGTTGTGTTTGCCACTTGTGGCATATCTTTTGGTGCTTCACCTAGATAGCGCCACTGCCAATCGCACATTTGTTGTGGACTACGAGAATGACCGATTTTTGAAGGACGGCCATCCATTTCGTTTTATAGCTGGTTCTTTTCACTACTTTCGAGCACATCCCGACACTTGGCAGCGGCATTTGCGCACCATGCGTGCAGCTGGACTGAATGCGGTGACCACGTGAGTTCAATCACAGAGTTCGGTAACTTGAAGGATTAACTATGTCTTATTGCAGCTATGTGGAATGGTCTCTTCATAATCCCAAGGAAGGAGTTTATGTTTGGAAAGGCATAGCTGATTTGGAGCGGTTTATACGTTTGGCAGTGGGCGAGGATTTGTTAGTCATACTACGACCAGGACCATATATATGCGCGGAACGTGATATGGGCGGATTTCCTTACTGGCTGCTCACCAAATATCCCGGCATTCAGCTGCGCACGGCAGATATAAGTATGTAGAGACTACAACACCATTACACCAAAATCTCCAAATCTACATATCTTCTCTCATTACCAGACTACCTCAGCGAAGTGCGTATTTGGTATTCCCAACTGATGGGCCGCATGTGGCCCTATCTCTATGGCAATGGTGGACCCATCATTATGGTGCAGGTGGAGAACGAATATGGTTCATACTTTGCCTGTGATTTAAACTACCGCAATTGGCTGCGTGATGAGACCCAAAGTCATGTTAAGGATAAGGCTGTACTATTTACTAATGATGGTCCTACTGTTTTGCGCTGCGGCAAGATACAAGGTGTGCTGGCCGGCCTGGACTTTGGTGCCACAAAGGATCTCAAGGGTATTTGGGCACGTTTGCGTCGTTTTCAACCTACTGGACCACTAGTGAATGCCGAATACTATCCAGGTTGGTTGACGCACTGGACCGAGCCCATTGCCAATGTCAGCACGGAATCCATAACAGGCACTTTTATGTGAGTTTGGTAAAGATTGTAAGAGATTGCTACTATAAAACTGCATCTTTCCACAGCGACATGTTGGAGAGCGGCGCCAGCGTCAACTTTTATATGTTCTATGGCGGCACCAACTTTGGCTTCACTGCCGGCTCAAATGAGAATGGACCTGGCAACTATTTGGCGGATATAACTTCCTATGACTATGATGCGCCCATGAACGAGGCTGGCGATGCAACACCCAAGTATCATGCAATACGTCGCATTATTGGACGTTATCTGCCATTGCCGAATATACCTGTGCCGGAACCTGTGCCAAAACGCGCCTATGGCACTGTGCGCCTGATCAACTGCTGCAGTCTACTTTCTGAGGGTGGACGTCAAAAGGTAGCCACGGGCGTTGTCAGCTCCAACAAACCCTTGACCTTTGAGCAGCTGAATCAATATTCGGGTTTAGTGCTCTATGAGACCTGGCTGCCGCGTTTTAAACGTGATCCCAGCATGCTGATAGCAAATGGTTTGGCAGATCGTGGTTATGTCTATGTGGATAATGAATTTGTGGGCATTTTGGCGCGTGAAACACCCGTCTTTACTTTGCCCATAAGTGCCAGTTCCGGACGTCTGCTGCAGATTATTGTTGAGAATCAGGGTCGTATCAACTATGGCCGAATTAATGACTCCAAGGGTCTGACACAGAATGTGCATTTGGATAAGACAGTGTTACTTAACTGGAACATGACCAAATATCCACTGGAGTCTTATGAAGATCTGGAAGCGCTGATTGCTCAATCTAATGAGGTAGCACGCTTGGGTTTCCAGGAATTGAAAAAACCACAGGCGCTACTGCGACATGGTCCCTTCATTTACTACGGTGTGCTAACTATAAATAATGCTGACGAACTGGCGGATACCTATCTGGACACATCTGGCTGGGGCAAAGGTGTGGTATTTGTTAATGGTGAGAATCTCGGCCGTTATTGGCCGCTTGTGGGACCGCAGGTAACACTATATGTGCCTGCTCCAGTACTTAAAGTGGGCACAAATCGCATCGTGCTGATAGAGTATCAACAGGCACCAGCTGCATTGGAGTTGGAGTTTCGAGATACGCCCATATTGAATGCAAGATCCTAATATACGTAGTTTTAAGTTCATTTTTTGGTGTCTTAAGTTTATGCTAGCATTAAAGTAATAAGAAGAAACGTTGCTTTGTCTATGTGGGAACACTTAACACTATTGAGAAGGCGCAGGCTTTGTAATAAGGGGTTGGTAATAGCAGAACTGTCTCAGCCCTGGAAAGCGGTGCAGCTTGTGGGTGGTTGGCATGCAGTCAGGATCATCAATCTCACATGCTCTAATGAACCAATTGAAAACTTAATCTCTCCTTGAGATCTGCTTCTCAAATATGGAATTACGATAGGTTTACACGAGGGCTCGAGGTAAGCATGTTGTAAACCCAGATACTTGTACCTTGCGCTCTCGTTGGAGCCATTCAAGCTGGACATCTTGAGCAGGAGAGAGACTAAGCAAATGCCCCAATCGAACCTCTATTACGATCTATGTCGGAATTGTGGCTCAAACAAAGAAAAATGTTGTAAGTTGTTGCCTAACGCGGATCAAATGAGATGAGGAGATGAATGGAAACTTCTTTTCATTTATAATGCCTTAAAGCACGTTGACGCTATAAATTCAAAGAGCCTTATTTGGACATTAACATAGACCATTCATCACCGGCAGGACCGTAGCCAGGATCGTCATTCAGGGGACGCTCAGAAGTTTTCCAGGGGCAATCGCTAAAAGTCTTCGAGGGCGCCCTGCTCAGCTAATGGGGCGCTCAGCCTAACTTAGGGGCGCTCAGCGCCCCTTCGCGCCTACCTAGCAACGGCCCTGATCACCGGGTTCTTGGTCTTATGCATTTTGTGCTTATAAATTGATTCCTATGGATGGAGAAGTTTAAGTGAAAAATGTAATCCATACACGACCGGGTAGAGGGTTTGCTACCTGCCTGTAGTATAACGAAAAAGAGAACTCTTGGAACAGCAGAAACCAAGAAGGCAAAGATTAGTAGGTTCTCAGATCGGAAGTATTTCCCTTTCGGGAGGCATGTAGGATACTAATCGTGGACTACTCATTAAAAAACAACATTGCTATTCTGTCGGAATATTCCTGAATTCGCAACCTTCACAACTTCTAAAATAGTGGAACAAAGCAGAAGAAGCTTCACCACCGTAAGAGAAATGCACAACGTCTCTAATCCGCGTCCTGAGACAACGGAGTATAGAGGGAAACGAAAAAGCCGACGAACTATCAAGATATGGGGTCTGCCATGAGTGAGGCTCTCGCGGAACTGTCGTTAACACCACTTAACGTGCTCAAGGGAGACATCAAATCAAAGTATCTTCAAATAGCGGGTCGTAGATGGAATAGTCTTGTAACTTGCAGGGCTAATAGATCCCTATGGCCTAGATACAACCTTAAACAAACAACATCGTTCAGTAAAATGAATAGAAGAGAGGCCACTAGACTGACGGTAGGCATCACTGGTTTCTAACCTATTGGAGAACAGGCGGCCAAAATGCGGCTTCCTCACTGTCACAGTTCTAACCAACCAGAAGGAAGAGAGACCATCTTTATTTCCTCCGTAAATATCCTGCTCTTTGGAAGCAGAAAATGGACACCCTAGGAAGGCCGACATCAATGGACTTAGGGAGCTAGCGGAAACAAACATCGACGACCTCCAAAGGTTCCTAAACCGCACGGACTGAATCGAACCGAGCTGTACAGACAAAAAACCAATTAACGATTTGGCGCTCGTTGGGCGCATGGACGGAGCCTTCCTCATAGTATTCATTGTCACAGTTGTAACCAGCCAGAAGAAAGAGAGACCTTTCTTTATTTCCTCCGTAAATGTCCTGCTCTTTGGAAGCAGAAAATGGACACTCTAGGAAGGCCGCATTTCAATGGACTTGGGGAGCTGGCGGAAACAAACATCAACGACCTCCAGAGGATCCTAAACCTCTAAAAGATTGGATCTAACAAAGCTGTACAGACAAAAAACCAATTAACGAGTTGGCGCTAGTTGGGCTCATGGACGGAGCCACCGCTTCAACCAACCAAGGTTCAAAGATGCGACAGCAGACTAAATAGTAAACGAAGAGCATCTTCCAAGCTTCCGCCTCAAATGAATAAACTTCGAAGGAGCACAAACGATACATCTTTAATTTGAAGTCGGCCAAAAAGCCAATAGAAACACATTCCCAAATTCCTTACCAAAAGTTTACACCACATAAAAACCAATAGCTTCTTCGACGTTGAGACATTAATCTTAAATTTTATTCAACCTAAATTTTTTTGTAAAGCTTTTGTCGCTCACGTGCACGTGCTGACAAGGCTCATTAGAACATCAACAATAGCAACAGGAGCCACAGGAGCAACAGGAGCTATAACAATGTGTATGTAAAACATTTAACCTTTGCGCTTTTCAGCGTAATGCCTTCATCACGCCTCGGTTTGTCAAGCAAATTAATCCCAAATGATTGAAATCCACAGGAACTCTAATGTTGCACTGTGATTGGCCTTGTCTCTCTTTCACATTCCCAGGGAGTGTGTGGCCAAAGTTTTTTGATGTCTTTCTTTTTGGATGTGTGGGCCTTTAAGTGAATGTCCCAAATCATATGCGAATTAAATTATATATAAAAAGAGAGCCTTGACGCGTTTACTCATTACGCTTAATGTTTTGGATAATTTTGAAAAATTCAAAGCACTAACACCCATTGGTTGGCCAAAGAAAGCCTCTTAGCCAAAATGACTCCCAGCTTGGCCATCTTGTTGTTATTGCTGTTGTTGTTATTGTTGTTCCTGTTATTTTACAGTGCTCGGTAATGAGACAACAGTTGCGTCCAAGCATTGTACAGCACTTAAGCATTTTAATTAGTGTGCACTGTACTTGCTACTCACACTTGCACGCACGCTTACACACGCAAACAATCACATATGTCTGTTTATAAAAGTTTTCTATAGAGTTAATCAGAGTATATTAAGTTCATGGGTCAGTATGTAACAAGAAAATGAGAGACATTTTATATCACTAAGTCGTGTAGAGATTAAATTAAAAGTTAGGTTGCTAAATGCACTTCACTCTACGGCTAAACTATTACATAATTCAAATTTGAGGTCTTATATTAATTTCTCCACAGAACTCTAATTTAACCCCGAATTAAATGAGTTATTTGGAGTTTTTCTCAAAGTCTTTCAGTGCCTAGGTTTTTTGGACGTCGACTTCGGAATATAGCAACTCAAGCCTCTAATATAACCTTAAAGATGCCGATTGAATGATTTATTTGGAGTTTTACTCAGAGTCCTGCCGTGCCTAGAGTTTATGGGCGTCGACTTCGGATATTGTGCCTTAAAATCCAAAGGGACAACCCTGGTATATTTTTATACCAATTTTTTTTATACCAATTTTTTGTGGGTTTTGTTATCCCTGCATTGTAAGCCCGGCTCTAAAGATTTAATTCAAATAAAACTGTAACTTAAAAATTTTTATTATCGAATACCCCTACTTTGATGCATAAAATAAACATCGCCATCGTTTCGAAATTATATTCTAAAGCAAAATAAAATATAATAGTTTTCTAGGTTAGGAGTGTAAATTCGAATCCGAAGTTTTGACACAGCTCAAATTCATTTTGGTTTCATCGGTTTTTGTAATATCAAATTTTAATATTTAAATTTTGGACCTGATGTTCAGAAAACTCAAAATTTGGTGCCTTGAAACCAGCATATGACAAATAGAGATATTCTCGATGCTACTATCACGTGATAGTATGGATTGGTTTAGTTTCGTAAGTAGTAAAGTTTTTCCAAATTTTCTTTTTGGAAATGTCTGGCTTAGCACTGTGTGGCTATGGCTATCCAACAAACCCAGACCTGGGACACATTTTTGAAAACATATTTTTTTTCTCGAATTAAAACAATATTTCGAAGAAAACCAAGTTGATTTGTTAATCGAAGAGGAACTACTTAAAAAGAAATGTGACAACCTCATAAGGTGGAGACTTCCAATTTGTTATATAGCCTTATGTGAATGCAAAAATATACTTTTGCCGTTGTGAGACCGGATTAAGTGCAGTATAGCAGGTTTGTTATCGAACTCATCAAACGAGATTAAAGCACACTGATACAGAGCTTTAGAAAATCCCAAACCGGTATCGAATCGGAACGAGAGTAAAGGAATTATCTTATTGACGCAACAAAAATATAACTCTGAGGCTAATGGAGCATTGCGTTCCACCACAAATGGAAACAAAATGGCAAGCCAATTTCGAATGCGGATAAGAATTTTTGGACTGTTGCTGAGCCTTAGTTGAACACCCTGATTGCAGGTGTTCAGGCTTTCAAAAAATACAGTTTTTACAGGTACCAGTAGATTTAGGAAGCTTTCTATTCTCTAGCCTCATCCCCATTAGACTTAAGGTTACAACGTAGCTCATATTTAACGCATCTTTTAAGCATTTCCAACAACTAAAACTTACAGGGTATCCTATTGTCGAGTACCGCCGCAAATGAAGCTCTGCCAAGATGGGCTGGGAGGTCAAATAGTAAACAAGGCAAGCTTTCTATTCTATTTCCTCATTCTTTTCAGCTAAAGTCTACAGGGTATCCCTTTGTCGGGTAACACCACAGATATAGCTCATTTTCAAAGCATCTTTTAGATGCGTCTTCTAAGATGTGCACTATGGTCACATAGTACATTTGGCAATTCTATAACCTCACTCCCATCAACTAAAGGTTACAACTGTAGCTCATTTTTAAATAATCTTTTAAGTGCGTTATCTAAGAATTACAGGACGGTCACATATTTCATCGCAATACATATTCACATTTCCAACAACTAAAAGTTATAGGGTATCCCATTGTCGGGTACCGCCGCGACTGAAGCTCTACCAAGTAAACAAGGCAAGCTTTCTATACTATTTTCTCATTTCCATCAGCTTAAAGTTACAGGGTATCCCATTGTCGGGTACCGCCTCGACTGTAGCTCATTTTTAAAGCAGTCTTTTAGATGCGTCTTAGAAGGACGGTCATATAGTAGACAAGGCAAGCTTTTTATTCTATTTCCTCATTTCCATCAACTAACGTTTACAGTGTATCCCATTGTCATGTACAATAGTTGGTGTAGCTCATTTTTAAAGCATCTTTTAGGCGCAGCTGCATTTCAAGTATTTACCGTGTAAAAAAGAACACACATACAATGCTATACACACACAGACACACTGATATATATAGAGGTGTACTTCGTAGCTAACTTGTTGTAGTTGCCCCATAACCCCCTCCGGCCTGTCATTATGTTTGCTGTTAAACAAGTTAAGGCCGATGGCAATTTTAAAGCGAAATGTCGCATGTCTCCTGGATTTTTGTACGTACTCGTACTAGTTTTTGACTGTGTATTTAGTACTACAATATTTATGTCCTTTTTCGGTCATGTCATGTCATATAATGGCGCTGTCACACCGGATACGAATCGTTTTAGTTCACCATTTGGTGGCAATGCTCTGCGTCGTCCTGGCTCTGTATTGATGTTGCTTTCAGTTGAATTTTTTTATTAGCTTTTTCCGCCGTAAGACAAATTGACTTTGTTTGGGTCATTTAAGCAGAGTCTTATGTGTTTAACTTGGATTTTTGATTTAATGATTTTAAAGCAAGATTTATGATGAATAGAAATAAATAATAAATGCTGAAAATGGTTTAATAAATGGCGTATATCATGTTAAAAGAAGGTGCGCAGTTTGTATACAGCAGTTTGAATTAATCTGGGAATCCAAGGTTTGAATCAATTCAAGGAAGAAAGAATAATTAAGAACTATAAATGGAAAAAGTTTTGGAACACTCTGAACTATACATACTGGGGAAAAAAATAAGAATTTTTTTATTCAAGAATGCTTTTTTCAGGAGCGTAGACAGAAATCTCAATTTGAGAATATTTAGTTTGATCTTAAGAGCAAGAGTTCTCAATAAAATTATAAGAATGTAATCCTTTTAATAAAAACTCATTTGAAGAAATTTTAGCCTTAATACAGATCATAAAAATCGTCGAAACCGAAGAGATTAACTTTAAAAGCGTCCCTCTGCACTTATTAAATAAGCTATTATTTTTAAGCTTTAAACTTGATCTTATTTATTTTATTAATTTATATAATTACTAGCCGGCCTTCAGCACGCTCGCTTCGCTCGCTCGTCTAGATCTTTATTTTCTTCCAATGATTTATTTTTGTGGCGAATTCACGAAATTGCATAATGTGCAAATATTGATCTGATCATATGTATTTTATACAGAAATCAAAACATGAATTGTAAGCAAAAATCGCTAGAATTCCTTTCTTCTTAAGAAAACTTTCTTGGAAAGGAATAACTAAATCAATATTAATTTCTAAAATTGTAAATGTATCCTACCGAGTTTTTAAATTCACTTGATTTGCCAGGAATGTTAGGAGTGGCAACCCTTATCTCCTAGGGGTCATTGAAAAATAGATGTTGGCCGATTCTCAGACCTGCCCAACTAAACACATAAAATTTCATGAGGATCGGTCTAGCCGCTTCGGAGAGTCATGTTCATCACAAAAACCAATATTGCACAAAAATGCGTATACTTCTTCTACGCAGAGCCAATTCACACAAACACATCCCAATAGTGCTCTAAAACTTCTCGCATTGACCTCTAGCATACGCAAAAATCAGATTTGAAATTCATCGACTCGTTCATGAGAACACCGATAGCACGTAAAACATAAGTTTCTTCTCATATATAAAGTTCAAGTTTCACAATGTTAGTTACCATACTCCTCCGAAACGGCTAGACCGATTTCTCATGAAATTTTGTGTAAGCTTCAATAAAATAAAATTTATAACGTTTATAATTTTTGTGATTCCTTTCGACAAAAACAATTAACTAAAAAATATTAGTTCAAGTCTGACAATGTACACAATGCCAACCTAGGACATTAAAAAAATATTGTATTGGAAAATCAAATTGTCCTTTTTAGTAGTTTGCAAGTCGCTAATTTTGTTAGGTATGTTTGCTCAACCCTAAACAATCCTTGGACTTCCACGAACATTGTCAAGACCAAAATCTAGCCAAATCGGTTCAGCCGTTCGTGAGATCCTAAGCTTAGAAGGAACTATAACATTGTGAACACAGAGCAGATTTTATATATAAGATAAAGTAGAAATTAATTTTATTAATACTACGATACGGTCCTTCAGGCTGTAAACTTCGATCTACCTGTAGAAAACGTTTAAATTTTAGGAAAAATTTGCTATCTGATTACATTTCTAGTTTTTGCAAGGTAAAGGATATATCTAAAATATAAAAGTCTACATAAAAATTGTATACATATAAAGAAGGGATTTTCCAGAACTTAATAAGACTCATCAGAAATCAAAAACAAAACTGAAATTTGTAAAATATTCAAAACCGATTATTCTTTACTTTAGATTTTTTTCGAGTGTATTTTATTCTGTCAATGTAGAGAATATTGCCATTTTAAAACTTGCAACTCATACCCAAGAAATCCTAAAATGAATCAACATTTTGTGACCATGTTCATGTTTATATTTTTTTTGTTTTAATGAAAAGGTTAGCTTAGCATTTAAAAGAACATAAGAACAATAAAATAAATAAATAAATACACAGGTTGGATAAATAAATACACAGGTTGGCTTTCAGGATGCGGTTTTTACCCAAGCGTGTATTTAATCAAAAATACAAAAACAACAGAACTCAATTAGGAATTTGACAAAAAATAAACGTCCGGCGTTTGACCTTTTAGCTTGATTTTTTAAGCAGAAGAATTTAAGAATTTTAAAATTTAATTTTTTCATCCTAAAGCTAGTATAATTTGATCAATCAATTGCCGTAGACTCAAATATATTTTACATTAAATTCTAATAAATAAATAAGAAAACTTTGTTTTTAAAAAACTAAAATACTTTTTTGGCAATTGCAATTAAAAACTCGGTACCGGTGCCGAACGTGTACTATGCTAGTGCATAGTAATTAGTTAGAGTTAGTTTTTAAATTTTCTTAACGTTATTAAAATAAATTAATTAAAAATGTATAAACTAAGAACAAATAATTTCGAAACATCTTGATTTGGGAACGATTGTAATTAAAGCTTGAACATTGTATTTGCGCGTATACTTAATTTTAAAAAATGTTTTTTTAATCTATAGAAACTTAAGCTTTTCACAGAAATAGCGCCTAAAATCTGGGCTGTAACGAATACCGATTCAGTTTCCAAAGACTATAATAATATAACTTCAAAGAATTGTATATAAAATCATGCATGGTATATTGAACAGTATTTCTGAGAAGAGATTAAATTCTGATATCTTTTTTTTTTTAATAAATAGCCGTACAAATATTTGTTGCCCATATTAAAATTTTTCCACTCATTTTATTACATCTAATAATGTCCGATTTGGTTGATTACATTTCTGTCTAGATAAAGCATTAATATATAATAGGTACTGATAAACAAAATCTTGTTCGATATGGAGAGGGCAGTGTGATAAAGCAACTAAGGTAAACTTATTCATGAATAGTTACAAAACAAAATATTCTAAGTCAAAAACAACTAATGGGTATCAAAATACAGCAAAAGCATAAATATTACTTTAAAAAAGATGTTAAGAGGATTTTTTTAAAATCTTTCAACTTTACGATCTAATTATCCTTTCTGTTAATTTGACAATATAGAATTGACTTAGGGAACAGTCATAAAATATTTAGTCAAGTAAAAAATCTATATGGATTTTAGTATGATATCAATATGATTCATATGATTTAGAGATTCAGCTCCATTTATGTTGGCTTAGACCTTGCGTTAAAGTAAGTATAGAAGTTGGTCCACGAATATTTATTTTACAAAACAGGGTTTCTTATAAGTAAAAATTACACAGCCAAACAAAAAAAAAGTGTCGTGATCCCAAATAATATTCTCAAAAAATAAAAAAAAAATGTATTTATGGAGTCCGTCGGTTTTTTTTACATGTTCGTTGGGTTGATGGATTCGAATCCCTAGTCAAAAAAAACACTCCGGGTTTCTGTGATAACCAGCAAAATACTCCGTTTTGTAATGGGAGTTACGAGTATATCACATTTTTATGAATTAAATTACAATTGAAAATCTTTAGGCTTTAAAATAAGTATTCACATATTTGGATACGTTATCTGAAAGTTGCTTAATATGTTGTTGAAGATAGATTTTGTTGCCTGTGCCATATTTGTCATATTTATGAGGAAAATTTTGATAATATATATTTTGTTCATATAAACTGATATATGTTTTTATTATAGTTTTTTGTAAAATAATCATCCACATTTACATTTGAGGGGATATCTAAAAGACTAAACATTTATTTTGAATAACTACTTGTCAATTCTGTGTTGGATGTCACATGTCAAAGGGATGCAACCAGTGTATCTAAAGAGGCTGCCAACATATTAAAAAGGTCCTAGTTTTCCCTTGATCGTGATATTTTAAAAGTATTTATGGCTCTGAATTATTCATAATCCTTGTTTATTGATTCCTGAGCTTCTTCTGACAACTCCCCAATGGGTAGGCAATGATATTCTATAAAAGATTCGTCAAGTGCCAAATTTTTGTGAAGTGCGGAAGTTAGTTTCTATTCAGAATATTCTTCTATTAGCAGCTCTGTAGTCTTAGTCGCATATTCAACCAATTTTCTGCCGGCATTTTTTTCCATGCTGTTCAGAATATTTAAATAGCATCCAGTCTTTTGACAATATCTTCAGCCACTGCAGTTATTTCTGAAGTAGTTTCGTTTTTTTCAAAGAACTTGCGGGATTAGTTTCCATCGTTTGTATTACCATATCCATATTTGGGGCACTCGACTATCAGTCCAAGTTTATTACAAAATTCGTCTTGTATTTTATTACTATTATTATTTTCTATACAATTGCAGAAGGATTCGGGAAAATATATGAAATATTGATGCCTGTTCCACAAAACTTGTAACAGATATAAATTAAATTACATAAAATGTTTTTTTGGTTGGTACCTAATATTTCATTGTAAAGGGAAAGGTTACATACCTATATCCAGATGAATTCAGTAAACTACCTGAACATACCAAAAAATTTGCATTTGTTTTAATAATACTCTATCTAAATATGTTAATTTTTCTCAAAAGTCACAAGTGGGCTTTATTTTATTGCCAAGTAAAAATATAAGCCAAAAAAGTCGTATTTAGTAGATGGCCTGTGCTCTTGCGGGTCATAGGCCAAGGCGAAGATGAACATTTTTTGATTATAGCCCTAGTTGTGGGCAGGCCGATTAGGGAAAAAGGAAAGAAACCATAAAAAAATTATTTCTGTCGAAAATCGTAAACGTAACGAGAAGTCATTAAAATAAATAAATTTTTTGAATATTGTTCTGATTTTCATTTTAATATTAGTCAACATTATCTAATCTGATTTACCAAGCAAATTTGAAATATTAAGGAATGAAACTAAAATTGGAAGCAATAATTTCATGAAAATTGGCAAACACAGTAAAACATTCATTAAAAACGAAACTGCTTGACTTAGCGGCAAAGATTTTAATCACAGCTAGTTGAATCTCTGCTTCTTCAGGCTATCCAAAAACTTTATATTTTCATTATCAGAGGTATTTTAAAAAAAAGGTTCTTTTCAAAATGACATCCAGTTTTAAATATAAGTGGAATTTATTATCCATTCTAAGATAAAAAGAAATCAAACTTAATTTACTGGAAATTATAGAATCTCACGTATTTTGATATCAAATTCAGTAAAATATAACATGAATTTTAATAAAATTATTCTATATTTTTGGAATTTTATAAATTCTTTGCGAACATAAACATATTTCATATTAAAACAGTTCCTTGTAATCTTAACTTGTGCAGCAGTGTGCCAAGAATATCTTAACGAGTTAATCTTATACCTAATTTAAAATTTTTATTTAATTATAAGATATTTTTGCAGCTCAATTAATTTACAACAACAGATTGCTTTAATTAGTAAGCGAAATATGGCAGCTTGAATGACATTTTTGGCACACCACTGACGTTTTCAAAGTAAGATTTTGCAGCATTTCGAAACAATATTATTATTATTACTTATTACTAACAATTTTGTAAGAGTTGGCCGCTTTAATGTAACCACAACTGCTTTTATTCTGCACAATTTTATTAAATATTAATACACTTACAATTTGCTATTTAAAAGTGTTCAACTTTCACTTTAGTTTTGTTTTTTTCTTTTTTTGTTACTTATAGTTTGATGCTTTTGTTTTGTTGGCAACGCGCGAACGAACACGCCGAGAAGTATGCAACAACTGAGCGACAGATCAAAGCGGCGTTGGACTTATAAATGCTTGGCAGAGCTAGTTCAGTCAGCCACAGACACGCTTCTTCACACACACACACAAGAGCTCACTCACTCACTCACACACACACACACACTCTCGTGCACAGTGACGCCAACGAACAGGAAATGGCAAACACGACGAAGTTGCCGCCATTCGTGCGGCTGTCGGCTTTGCTGCTGCTTTTGTCTGTGTGTTCGTGCATATCAACAATTGGTCGAATAGAAATTTCAAATGTTGAGTGTGTGTGAGTGATGGAGTGTATGTGCGTATGCGTGAGTGTGTGGGTGGCCACTATTATAGTACATGTGTGAGTGAGTGCTTGTTGTTGTTGTTGCTTTGTGTGGGTGCCACTTGACTGCTTGCATACATCAATGTACGAATAAAAAAAAGAGGAAAATGTTGCATACTTTCAGGCTCGCAATTGAATTGAACGGAAATTTTGTTTGCATATGTGAATAAAACATTAAAAAAGCGAACTTTGCGGCTCTTACACAAAATGTATGCTCTGAAATTAAGTTTTTGTGTGTACATATATATATTGTACATACTTAGTTCGATACTTTTTGTATACTTATGCTTTGATGGTGCCGCTGTTGACCTTTTTCGCGGTCTGGTCTATAAATTAATTTTGGCTTTTTATAAAATGTGCTGCTCAATATTTGAATATGTAAAGTGCGCAACTGTTTTAACAATTTTAATTGAAATAGAAATCAATTCAAAATTGCATATAAGGAACGCAGTGCGGAACCAAGTGAGAAATTGGATTTTGGTTCGCTGACTTCAAGCCTGAGAAAAAAATTTGTAAATTTTTTTAAATTTATTTTGTTCAGATATTAACATGAGATGTTATATTACATAGTAGATAACATCTTAGAGCTATTCTTTATGACTTTTTAAATAATGCAGTTCGCAATCGGAATGACTCAGTTTGCGATGGAATATGTTATTCGTATGCATTTTAAAGATGTGTAACAAAATGCATGAAATTCTAAATAATTCTTTTAATTCAATTAAAAATGAAAAAATTACATAATTAGTTTAAAGACTCGGCTGCTGCGGCAATAAATTTTAGTTTGATTTTGCAATTGCGAATATTTTTCAAATAAATAAATTTCATAATATTTGTAACCAGAATCCTTCCGTCTTGGCCTGAACTTATAAGATATTAAAAAATGTTATTTTTACACAATTGTCTATAAATGCTTTTGGTCCTTATTTAAAATTTATTGCTAAACACAATTTAAAATTGTTTAATCTATTTATTGAGCTAGGCTAAAAATTGTGTATATTATGTAAACTAGACAATATGCAGTGCTATGCAGTTTCACTCCGGATCACGATATTACGACAGGTCAAAGGTTGCGGATAGTGAAAGGCCTTCAGAAATGAAGCTTAGCTGCGAATAACCAATAAGCAGTTCCGGACAGCGTTTAGCGGCTAGGAGGGGAGAGTCTCAGAGAGGTTTTTGGGTGACACCGAACTCCTTATAAGTTCTGAGTGTCTAAGATTCTCCTAGCGTCATGGCGAGTGATTTGCCGCCATTCAATAACCAATCATGCTAACATCCTATGCTTTAATGCATTGTAAGCCCCCACATGAGTTGGCAGACTCGTGTTGAAGGCACGGTAGCGGTGGAGCTCCTCGCGAGCCAACGATAGCGTCCACAGACTTCCCGGAAGTTTACTGCCAACATGTGCTTAGTCATCAGAGGATGGTAGTTCCTACTAAGCTTCCGCTTTGTGCTTATAACTATCGCGGAAAAACTACCAACCTGATATAAGAGTTAATTTAAACATGGATCAAAACGTAATGATTAGAAAGTCTCCAAGGGGTAATCGTGTTTCGAGAAATCCCCCTGCTCCGGTAGCCTGCACATCGGATTTGGAGGTGCAAAATTCATATCACATCAACACAAATTCACCTATAGCAGAAACCTCAAAAATACACAAGAACCACCGACGAGTCCCTATGCTCCAACCGGATATAAAGGAATTGATGATGATGCAGTGTCACTAAAAAAAAAGGTTGTCAAGTCATTAGATTTCGGTATCGCTGAATCTGAAGCAGTGCTCCAAATTTTGAGATTGGCTCTCATTTTTTCTTTATCTGTTAGACGTCGCTGAATCCTCGGACCCACTTAATTTTCAAGATATTCGGTTTTGAAAATACACATTTTACTAAAATAAGCCTCCAAAGACACTCAACACTTTTTCATATTTTTGTAATCTTTCAAATTTATTGAAAGCCAATCTCGGCCATATGACGAATAGTAGCAAGACGAAGTATTATTTTCTTCAAGTAGAGGAAAAAAGCGACGAGACTTTCAGATCACCGATTAAATAAGGATCTATTGGCAAATGGGTGGAAGGCAAAATACATATGGCACATCTGCTGAAAAGTCCAAGGATGACATAAATTGTAACAAAAAAGTTTGCGGAATTTCTAAATTAAACGCAAAATAGTTAATCATCTTCAATATTTATTTTGTCTCCTTCAAAATATGCCCCTTCTGAAGCAATATACATATGCCAACGCTTCTTCCAATCTTCGAAATATTTTTTATAGGCGTTGGCCGGGATGGCGTTCAGCTCTCTCGTCACATTCTGTTTTATGGTCGGTATGGAGTCAAAACGGGTTCCCCGCAGTAACAATTTTAGTTTTGGAAAGAGGAAAAAGTCACACGGGGCCAGATCTGGACTGTACGGTGTCTGGTCGATGGTATTTATCGAGTGTTTTGCCTTAAATGCGTTCACAATGATGATGAGATGGATGTCAGCGTGCAAAATCCACGAATTGTCTGCCCACAATTCCGGCCGAATACGACGGACCAAACACATTTTATATTCAATACTATACAGTTCCACTAAAAAATTGTTATCAAGTCAAGATATTAGATTCCGACATAGCTGAATCTGAGCAGCGTTCAACATTTTGGGATTGGCTCTCATTTTTTTCTTATCTATAGAAATCACTAAATCCGAGTCTGTAGTCACATTTCCATGAGCCTGCTTAATTTGCAAGATATTCATATTTGAAAATACACGTTCTACAAAAATAAGGCTCTGAAGATACTCAAAATTTTGTATATGTGTATAATATTTCAAATTTATGAAAAGACAATCTTGATCACATGACGAATGGGACAAGACTGAAGTATTTTTTTTTCATCGACTTTTAGATCGCGGATTAAATGTGGGTCAATTGGCAAATGGGAACCAGACATGTTACATATAAAACATCGGCTGAAAAGTCCGTAAAATGACATATAGATGACTCCACTCACGCTGTACGCAGGATTATTTTTTTACCAACACTTTTCCCAGCTTATATCGCTCTTAAAGGAAATTATATGGATGAATAAAGTAAAATTTTAACAAAAAAAAGATTTTATAAGTTATCCTTGGAATTTGCGGCCTCGATAGCCTAGCGACAGTGCACTAGACTAACATCCCAGAGGTTGTGGGTTGGAATCCCACATTAAGCATGGTCCTGTTTATTCTATATTAGGGTTCGAATCCCACATTAAGCATGGTCCTGTTTATTCTATATTATTACTTACTCCGATTATTGATATCACAAAGGGCCTGTTCTTGGGAGTTTGCACGCTAAGTCCCAACTGCCGCCTTAACCTATCTGCCTACCAACCCTTAGGATTTGTTAGCTGATGTGTTATGTGTTGTCCACCTTTCCGATTGCGGATTTTTTGGTTTCTGTCACAACGAACAGCGAGTCAGTATGAATCCATTTCATTAGCTTAGCCAACTGAGAAGAAGAGACGTTAACCCAGGTTTACGGAGATGACCCAGTCTAAAGTAAATACACTTTTTCTGTTTAAAATCTAAGTACTGCGTAGGCGACTCCATAGAACGTAACAGTCAAACCCAAAACATCAAGCAGCTCCTCTGGTTCTAGAGTGGCTACTAAAGGACCGTACATCAGTTAAAAGGACAGGTAAAATGCACTGCACATCATCAACCAATTTCGTTTATTTTTTTTAAATAAAAATATGATCTTACTTAAAATCGACGAAATATAAAAATACGGCAATAAACTTTGCCCTGTACCAAAGAGCAATGTCCATTTTTTATGGATGCCAGTTTCCCGAAGCCCAAAATAACTAAGAACATTAAATTTTTATAGTGTGTTCGTTGCATTTTAATCCTTGTTCATAAACTGCGTTCTATTTTGATGTTGTTCACCTTATCAGCCATAAATTTTACCCGCTAGCAGCTCAGCTTTTATGGTTACAGTTCTGAAAGCACTTTATATTAATCATCTACCCTTTTTCGCAAAAAAAATTACGCGAGATTCCTTAGCGTCAATTCTCCAAAAACATATTTTTTTAAGATTTCGAATATGCTCATTTTGATCGAATTTGTATCCTCTACAAATTTATGACGACAAGGCACAAAAATAGAAAAAACGTCATCAAATTTGTTATCTAGGGGACTCACAGCTTTTTACGATGTTGTGCACATTATATGAAAAAAAATTTGCTGACCAATACCCTCTCTTATCTTAACCCCAGGTGTACGGCTAGTAAAATTATAATACTAAAATAATTTTTGGGAGCACCACCTTACATACGAGGTGTGTTCAAAAAGTATCGCAGATTTTTTAATTTTCGCAGGTTTCGTATGATATATTCGAATTTTTTTTTTTTGTGGCGTTATGTTGGTACTCATGTCTTTCACGTATGCCGACAAGCTCGTTCATTTTGAATGTTCACTTAATTGTTGACAGCTGCTTTGCTTTCACGTGTTTTGGCTCGTCTTCGATTTTTTTTTCGTTCTTTCATGGGCCTCTTCAGTTTAGGGAAGAAGAAAAAGTCACACGGGGCCAGATCTGGGGAATACGGTGGCTGCATCATTAGTGTGTTGTTTTTGGCCAAAAAATCGCGCAAGCAACGATGTGTGAGCAGGGGCGTTATCGTACATCTTACATACACCATACGCCCTGCAATATATTTTTACTTTTAATACCTGAACCTATTAAAACAGGAAATCGAAAATCGTATAAAAACAGCGAAAATGTATACTATTTATATTATAATCGGAATGTCGCTTTATTTTTTTACCTGTTTGATAATTAATTGCTGTATATTTTTTATAAGTAATCAGCACAATTGTTTTTATTGCTTCCAAGTGACAATATGCATAAGAAAAATAAATAAAAAAATTATCAGTCAATTTATATTCAAAATCATTAAAGCACCTTTGTACATATTAGTTTTTACAACACCCACTAAAATAAATAAAACGCGTTAAATAAATATTAATGACAGTTAAATGTAGCATAATTATTATTTTATTATTTCGTTGGAATCATAATTTTTTGTTATCCCAATGCAAATGCGTCATTTGCTTTTTTTATGAGCATTTTTATAGCAGTCAAATTAAAGCTCAGCGTTGAACACAAAAATGTTGCATCTTTTAGGCGCCCGCTGCATTTAAATGTATTGTATAATGTATACAAAAGCATGTAAAGCAGAAAGAAAGCCAAGGTCAACATATACTCAGATAAACGCAACATTTACAACAAAACAATGCGGTCTTAAGACAATGGAGGGCAAGTCAAGCTATGAGCCACGAACCACTCGTAAAGGCCAAGTATATGCAAACACGCGCCCACACTTACATACACAAACACACTATCACACAGATACTTGGCAGCACTCACACACTGAAACATAGCCAAAGGCATATTGCTGATATTATTGTTGTTATTATGCGCTGCACCCATAAATGTATAAAGGGATAAGTATATGGCTTATATATAAATATACATAACAGGTAGGCGAAGGTGTGTCATACCGCATAGACCACCAATCCAACTGATAAGCCTGCATAAATGATAAGAAAAATGTTACTAGAGTTGCCAAAACAAGTTATCAACAAAAAGTTTTCCCAGCCCAAAATCGTTTGCATCATCTACAAAAATAAGTTTACTGACGCATCATGTCTTCTTTGTAGCAAGAGATGATACAAGTTACTATATATACAATAATTATCTTATCGCATCATATCTTCTATGTTGCGAAAGTGTCAAAAATTAATTATAAATAGTCAATTATCCAGCTCAGAAGCAATCACAAAAATATTGACTATTAAAAATAATATTTTACCAGCCCACAAATGAAGATTAATTCAAAAATTAACATATAATAAAATCTCATCTTAGTTGGAAGAAGAATTATCAAATTTTTTTAAATAGCGCTTCTAAGTATTAAGTATTACAACTCTAACAATTTTTTTCTTATTTTTTCTTCAGAGATCATATATGGCAATATATATAAAATAAAGTCAGGAATATAAAGACTCTCTGTAACACCTGATATTTTTACACAATTATTTTATTTTTTGATGTTCAGCTTTAATCCACTAAAACCTTTAACATAGATGATACATTTTTCTTTAAGTTATGTTCTATAATTCAAATAATCAAATCAATGATCTGAATCTCTATCTGAAGATGCGGGGTTATGTTGACCATTTATCGGGTTCCCTTTTATGATATCTTCAGGAAGTCAGGTTTGATTGGTAGGTTTGATAATACCTACATACAATTTTATAAATCGCAATTTTTAAATTATTGATCGCCAATCAAACCTGACTACCTGAAGATTTCATTAAAGGGACCCCAAAAAATGGCCAACATTACCCGACATCTTTACATAGAGATTCAGATTATTCATAAAAGTTGTAAAAAGTTCTAATATATTTCAAATATAGCCAATGTTAATGTTTTGAAGAAGCTACCAAAAAAACAAGCCAAAGTTTGTCTAAAACAGGTCCTTAAAGTTATCTAATCGTAATATCTCCTTTCTCTATGATACAAATGTATAACAAAAGCAACTCCTACATCCTTTTTATTGGGAAAATTGAATGCAAAAAGGGCACGAGCTGACGGTCTATACTGATGGTGCAACCGTATCCATCACTACTGAATAACCCTCCGCTGGGTTTCGGGTCCCTCAGGTGTCCCTGGTTAAGAGGCGGCGGATGAGTTCGCCAGGATCTGCTCAGCGCTGGCATCAAACTTTGCGGTTACGAACATAAAAAGACCATGACACAACGTCGTATCGCAAATCTGGGAGACGGCTAGAGCCCTTGCGGAAAAAGAATGGGACATGGTGTCCGGTTGTCGCATCTCCCGAGCACTCTGGCCGAAATATGATCCAAAGCGAACATCTGAACTCCAGAGCTTCCATAAAAACAGGATGAGGACGGTGATAGCAGGCACTGCACCATGGACAATATTGCTAAGAGGTTGCACGTTCCTCATCATGATTTCTGCCGCAACTGCGGAGATGGGGAAAAGACAAAAATCATCCAACACCTGCTATGCGACTGTCTGGCGCTTCTTACCCTGTTTATGGGTAAACCATTCTTTGAGGATCTGGGTAGTCTAGCCTATATGCCCATAGCGGATATGGTTGATTTTGTCGAATTCTCTAAAGACAACATGAGAGACTTAGACGATTGGGGATGCCCTACAGTTTTTGATCCTCCTCCACAATCACTCCCTTTCTTCAATTTCTTTTTCTCATTTTCTTTTTATTAGGCAACACAATGGACCTCATGGTCTCTGGTTGATCTCAGTCCCTTTCTGAGCTGCCTACACAACCTAACCTAACATCCAAATTAACTATTAACTAATCTAGTTGCAGAAGATATAAAAAAAATTAATCCAATCTTTCTCCAAATCAAGTCAACTCATCGTTAAAGTTATCTTGCCATGCCGTCTCAATTTTGTTTCCTTTCAGCGTGGCATTTAGTTCAAATTTTGCAGTTCATCTGATTTATATTTTTATTCTCTCAGACTACTACTGTTATGTCGCAGTTAATACCAAAATGGCCAATGTTTACTCTGTTATTGAATGAGTCATGTCACCTCGATTTTGGAAACCATGAATGCAGATGAAGTTTGCCGACTCATGTTTTTATCTGGCCTCTATTCTTTTGTAAAGGACTTTTGCGGCCTACACTGATACTATAAAAAACATCAAGTCAAAACTTGACAAAGTTGCACTACAAGATAAAAAAAGAAAGGTTATGTAGTTAAGATTAGTGTAAGGTTGCTTGGCGCAGGCTGTGCACACCCAGAAACCAAGCATGATGCCTAATGAAGAAGAAAAACGCAGTTAAAGGAGCAGTGAAGAAGTAGGGGGGCTCGGGGTGGTTGGTTGACACAGATTGCTTATAAACCTTACTCTTTTGGCTTGCTAATCAAATGTGAGGATTCGATGAATAGACCCACAATACGCTATAAGCAGATTTCTCATACAGCACAGATATTCGAAGAAAGAGCAGGACAATCGTATACTAAGCATAGAATGCTTTCTATTCATCTACACAGCTTCAGCAGGAGTCGTGATGAGGTACATGCATCCTCTCGGACATTACGCTATGATCACATTTCCCAAAGAGCCCAGATCTATAAAGAAAGTGCAGGACAATATCTCCTTTTCATATTCACAGCTTGAGCAGGAGTCGTGAATAAGTACATGCATCCTCTTGAACATTGGGACTATAACGCAGCGCTCTGTTAGAACCCCTACCCACATCTTGGTCCTGTTCTTGCGGAGACGCAGGAGCTTGTAGGATCGCTTTAATTGTGCCTGCAACTTAACTAAAAACCGATGAAAACTTCAAAAGATATTGGCAAAAATTATTTAATTTAAGATTCAATCGCGTAATATGGGGACTATCGTAGCCAATTTTTTCCTAAAACAACGCTCCATTCACCTTTGCAAACCAAATCCATCAAACATTAATAAAACACATCATCACCCAAAACAAAATATAAGGGCATCCAATAGCCGCGTCAGCCCAACCATGCCGCTCTTTCTTGTCATATTTGTTGTTACTGCTGCGGTAAGCTCAGACACTACTATAAGACAATGGCCCTCACTTTTTCGGACAAAAATTAAACATGAATGGGGGCAAGCCCGGCCAAACCGCCGCCATCTTTGGCGAGTGTTTGCATTTTGCTTCCGTTTCCGTTCGGTCAAAGTGCAGCTTATCGCATATCCTTTGCTGCTTGCAGCCACTTTGATGGTTTCCTCTGCCATAAAAACTCACTACATAGTTAGTATATCCATGCAGCAATTTGCATTTAAATTGTGTTACAGCCAATTACAAATTTTTGGTAACTGCAGCTAGTAACTAGTTAAAGTACTTAAATCTACAGCTGCGGCCATTTTATCAACATATTTGTGACGACAACAACAATTGGGGCCAAATATTTACGCACGCTTCGCGTTGCGCAAACATAATTAGCATTTAATTAAAATAAAATGGCGCATTTTCTATGGCAAGCAATTTGATTTGATTATCGAAATCAAATAGAGTAAGTTTGCCGCAAAAAGCTAGCCCCCAGCCGTTGTGTTGTGTAAACAGGGCTACAATTGCTTATATAGATAAAAATTCTCGGCCTACATGCAAATATTTTGCTTTATTTTCGATAAGGTTCGAACCGTTGCGAAAAGCCATAAATGAAAATTATATATTACTAATTGGATTATGGCTTTGGGTCTGGTCTGGCTGGTGCAGACAGTAACCGATAAGCGCCTAGCTATATGCAATACATTTTTTTCTTGCAGTGTTTTTTTTTCGTTTTACTTGCGCGCTGGCGCCACCTGTTGTTGGTAGTAGTAAATGCAGCAGCAGGTGGCAGGTGGCATAAATTCAATTTAAAATCGGAGTGCAACAAAAAAAAAACAAATTGATTGTCACAATCGTTGCGCGCTATGCAAATACAGCAAAAAGTTCGCATTTCGCTGGAATTCGTTTAAGGGAGTATATTAACTTCGCTATCAAATTGGGAACGTTTTGGAGCGTTTTCAGAGCTCAAATTTTTTGGTGAAATTCGTAGCTAGCGAGCTATACTAGTTCTGCAAGATCCTTATGTTGGTACGAACTAGCCAACGTTCAAGAATAGTCAATGCTGATTATTTAAGTTGACCAATGAATGAGATCCTCAAATTATCATAAAAAACTTTATTATCATTATCAAGCCTGTTCTGGACTTCGTTTCGGACTTTTTGATTTCGGAAAAACTACACAGGTGTAATTGTGAAGATGAACAGCGAATAGACAAATCGATTTCGAAATACCAAATAGCCAAGAATATTTATATTTGAAGAAAGCGGGCGCAAGATATCACACTGAAGACATTTTACCATTATCCCCAATTTTTTTTAATACTTTTTCGGGTTTCCTAAAATGCGTTAAGATGAACTTGCCTCGTGATTTTCAGACACTATCAATGATCAGATGAGATTTTTCATTAGAAGCATTAATAGCTGCCCAATTAACAACGCCTATAAAAATCAAAAGTAATCATCTTGTCTAGTTTTTATGAAATTCGATAACACTTTTCAATTTTCTTTATATAGAAGGATTCGTCGGAGATACCTTAAAGTTTCCGAAAATATGATCAGGGTGAAAAGTCGATATTACAATTTTAAAACTGTCCTTATTAATTGAATGATTTTTCTATTATTTATTTTAACCTTGTATCTCGATTAAATTAACACAATTTTTTAACTTTTTGGTGCATTCAATATGAATCAAATCTAAATCTATAAATATAGGATGAGCCTCGAATTGATGGACGGGCCCAGAAGAATGAAATCGTTACGTAATCATCGTCTGAATAAACTGGTTTGAACCTAGCTTAAGCTTGCTCCATGTCTCTATAATTTCCTTTGCGGGCTATATTATCGCATGCTGTGGATCCACCTCCAGTATTTTGACAGATGGCCTTGGGATGCCTACGCAGTAATTTACGAACTCTGATCTCGAATACAACTGCTGATCTTTGTCACTCCCATCAGAAACATCATTTTGGGATCTGCTATGACGGAGATCTCGCGGAAAACCTCACCTGTAAACAGTCAAGCCCATAGCTAGTTTTTTCGAACACCTTATTGACGTACTTCAGGATGAGAAAACTATGGACTAGGTAATCTTAAGAAATTGCGTTATTGTCATGAATCTCATACAAGGCCAAAATATCTTGTCCGAAGCCATAAAGCTTTTAAGTATTGTAATGGGTACTCTATGATGGGACGCAGTCTTAGGCAACCAGCCTATGCTCTTCAGTCCCCCGCCCGGAAAATTATTTGGCCTCTTTCACCGGTGGACCCAGAATGGTTCTAATGAAAGTATACACAAGGAGCTTTCTGGCTTAAATCATTCAACAGCATTCCCGGCTACGTCATACGGAGGGATGACATGTTGTACAGGTATTGGTACATTCCAGAACATCCGGTTGGCATCATATGCCAAACAATATGTGTGGCCACTCCCTAAGTCCTTTGCACTTTAGCGCATCATTTAAAGTTCTCACATAGAAAAGATTCAATATTTAAAGCACAGTTGAATATAAAGTAGATTATAACAGTGTACCCAACATCTGAATCCGCTTTTGATTCTCCTTTTGAGAATACATAATTTGTATTAACTATCATTTTGTAGGCAAAAATGGCCACCAGAGGCAAAATTACTATTACCTGCTGTAACAAGAAGAAAGTTTCCATCTTCCATGGTCAAACTGCTTAATGAATCGATACCCACATCTCTGAAAGTATTGTCACATATCGAAAACCATAATAATTCAACAAGGACTTTACATTTTCTGCCATTTTCTGATAAAATCGCCTACGAGACAAGAGTTCGAAAGAGTATATAGGCGTTGAATTCTCAACATATGCTTTTCCTGCACTTGCTTGTCGTTCCACAAACAATAGTTTTGTTGTTTTTTTGCACACATGGGACGAGAGAACAATTGATTTACACAATACGAAATTGGCACAACAAATTGTATTACATAGGGAGCTACAAAGTAAAGCCGTAAGATAGTTAATTTGGAATACACATATATTCAATTACATTATAACTTAATTAAAAATGTGGTGAGTATTAAAGACAAAAGTAAAATTTAACTAACAATAACATATAAACTAATTTAAACCAACCATGGGAATGTGTTAGACATGGCTTACAATAAACAAATAAGAGGAAAAGCATATACACTTATAGACGACAACAGGCGTGATTTAACAAGGTCCATAAAAGCTGGACAGAGACCACTAAAGCTTAGTTAAACATTTATAATTTAAGAATCGGTCTAAATCTAATAATTGAATATAGCTACTAGATAAGATAAGTTACTAAAATGGATCTATTCAATGCGTATGACGCCGGCACCTACACCGCCGCTATGTGCGCACATTGGTGGCATAAAAGTCCACTTATCAGTCTCGGGATCGTATACCTCTACAGTGGACAAATTGGATTCACCATCATACCCTCCAATGGCCCACAGTTTGCCCATGTTGGCGGCCAAAGCAACACGAGAGCGCTTGCAGTTCATGGGCGTGACTAGTTTCCATTTATCCGTCAAGGGATCATAGCATTCAACAGAGCGTAAAAATGAATTGCCACAGTAGCCACCGCATACATAGATTTTGCCATTCAATGTAGCAACGCCAAGGCGACAACGCCGATTCAACATGGGCGACATTTTAATCCAAGAATCTTCGGTTGGATCATAGCGCTCCACTGAATCAAATATAGAAAGTCCATCGTGTCCACCAAGAGCATAAACATAACCATTTAGCTGGGTTACGCCGCCTGCAGAGCGATATTTCATCATTTGGGCCACCTAAAAGAAAATTAACTATAAAAGCTGTTAGCTAAGAGCGTACATGAATACACACCGTTTTCCATGTATTCGTCTTTGGATAGTAGCACTCTACGGTATTTAAGGAAGTAACGCCATCGTAGCCACCACAAACATAAATGCAATCATCTAAAGCAGCAACGCCCACAGCGCTGCGTTTGCACAGCATAGCACAACCCTGGGACCATTTGTTTTTACGTGGATCATAAACCTCTACTGTGGAAAGACGTTCAGTGCCATTAAAGCCGCCAAAGGCATATAACTTGCCATCCAGCACGGCTACACCTACACGAGAGCTGTGAATTTAATCCATTAGTGCGTAGCGTCAATCATAAATCAAAACGCCTAAAGTGAGTAAAGTTCTCAGAGTTCTTACCGCATCATGGACATTTGCTCGCCCATTTTCCACTTTTTAGTCAAGGGATCGTATATCTCTACTGTGCTAACTGACTCTCCGGTGCTAGCCAATCCACCTACCGCATAAATTTGACCTGTAAAGAATTCACCGCAACGTTGGCGTGTGCGAAAACTTTGTAACAAAGCTCGCCGTTCCGGCATTAAATGAAAATCCTTGGCTTCATCCAACAAATCCCGACATTGATGCGATGAACGTATTAGCTCCTCTCGCGCTACGCGATCTGCCAAAAATTGTGGCGATAACAAAGGCAAGCGCACTGCAGCCAAAACTTGTGGGAACAGCTCGGAGCGTTTCTCCTCCGCATATTTAACCCAACGCATGCAAGCCTCGAATATGACCTCCTCAGACTGCACATTCAATTCGTCCCGTCGCATTAGCTCCAATAGCTGTTCGCAATCCAATGTAAGAAACTCCTCCGATTGCGAAACTTTGGCAAAATTTTGTTCAATATATTTATCGGCAGCATCGATGAGCCGTTTACAGCTCATGGAATCCGCAAATTGACGTATGCCCAACACATTGTGTGGGTGGAAGCGTGATATAAGAAAACTGGCGCATGCATCACAAACTTTTGTTAATTGCAAGAAGGAGGCACCGACCATTAGACTTTGTACGTTCTGATTATCGATTCGCACTTGGCCGCTGTACACATAATTGATTAGGGCTTCCAAAGCACTGGGTTCAATCTCTTTCATCGTAATTTCTTTAATGCGACTTTCGGCCATGTTAATGCTAAACATAGCATAAAAATAAGGTATTGTGGCAGCCAAAACAACGCGATGTGCTGAGAAAGTTTGATCTTCCACCTGGGCATTTGAAAAATAAGATTTGTATGCGTTTATTTATAAATAGACATAGAATGCAGCACAATAAACAAAAGGCAACACACCTTTAGTGTGACATCACAAAGCTTGCCCAATCTACGTATCTCCTTGAATTGTGGAAAACTTTCGCTAAATAGTTCCTCATTTTTATATATTGTAAAGTGATGGTCATCCACTTGGTTATCACTTAAATCCATTTTGTATAACAGACCTACACACGCAGTGTACACTAAAAAAACCAAAACATAAAACTACTACTATTTGGAACAAGCAATACTACTATTTGCTATCAATGGAGAGCTGCCAACCTGCTGACAACGATAATTATCGTCATCGTTACAAGGTTGTCTTTATCGTTATCGTTAGACCAACTCATACAATACGTACATTTTTTATAAATTTTTTTAAACACACTGTTGTAAACATAAATGAGTCTTAAAACAAAAGGTACTAGAAACTGTAGGATATATAGTTAGCTGCTATAATGGATGCAACGGCCAGGGATGCAGCTGCCGCACAGGTAAACTAAAACATGTTGATGACTGAGCAAGCAAAACAATGACGTCTTCTTCACACCTTTGCAGAAAAATCCAATCGAGTCACTGAGCAAAGATGAAATCATTAGCAAATATAAAGGTTTGCTTACCATTGCCAAGAAAGCGAAACAGGCTAAAGATGGTGAGTGTATATGTCCAGCAAAGCAAGTACAACTAGCCAATAAAGGATAATTTCAGATCTCACCGAAGAAAATCGCCAGCTTAAGGATGCCTTAACGCGCGCAGCAGCCAAACAAAGTTCACTGCCTGCCATGCAGGAAATGCTTCAAGACTTTACGGACAAAAATCTTATATTGACGGAGCAGGTAAGCGCCTTGCAGCGCAAGTCTAAGGAAGATTCCGAACGTCTGTCCCAACTGGACATAGAGAATGAAAGCCTAAGACGCCAGCTGACACGTTTGAGTGACGAAAATGATGACTTACTAGCGAATGTAGAACGAATGGAGCAGGCTATGCAGCAAGTAAATGACTTGGGCAGCGAACAGCGCAAAAATCTGCACCTACTTGAGCAAGATATAGCCAAAAACAAAGAAGAAATTGAAACGCAAAACGATAATTTAAAGCAACAAATTGCCACCGCAGCAGCGGAGGCGCAACAGCGTTTGGCTGAGCTGCAGCAACTGCAGGAAAAGTACCAAAGTGTCAAAGACTTGAATTCGGAACAACGGAAAAAGTTTAATGCGCTTAAAGATCGTTTTATTGATGTACATCGCAAACTAAAGAATCTTAAGCAGTGCAGGTGCGTGCTACTAGAAACACAGCATGAATATGCGGCTTCTGTATCCAAATGGCAGCAGGAGATTGTAAAAGCTTCAAAATTATTGTGCGCCAAAATGACGACACTGCAGTTAGAAAATGAAGAGTTGAAAAGTCAATTGGCAGCTGGTAATCATAAAGCTAACAATTTTAACAAAGTCAAGGTTCTGCAGCTCGTAAGTGAGTTAGAGCGCGTAGCACAAGTCGTAAAACAGCAGCAGCAACAGGAAAGACCACTGCCGAGTCTGAACATAAGTAGCTTGGTGACGAAATTGAACGACATGGAACGTTTAGCGTCAATAGCTAAGGAGCAACTAAAGCAGCCGTTAGCCAGCACTGTTAATGTCAATGAGATATCACATAAACTTGGACTAATGCAACAGCTAACCGAAGTGTTGAAACAAGAGCGAAGCCAGCAGCATTTGGACTATCAGCGTGTGCAACAGGAACTGCAAGATCTAAAGGCGCAGATGCAGGACAATGCTGGAAAGCTAGTAGAACGTCAAGCACGTGTGCATAATAACGAATACGCCGAGCTTAAGGCGCAGCTGGAAGCCAGTCAGGCGACTGTAGCTAAACTGCAAGAGGAAGTGCATAAAAAAGCACACAAGGGTAAGCATCAGCAGCAGCTTGTGGAGCAGCTAAAAGATGTGCAGGCGCGTTACCAGCAAAAGGAAAGCGAACAGTTGTTGGCCGAAATGCGGGAACTCAATGAGGCGCTCAAAGCGCGTGGTGATGTTATTTCACGCATGCAGGAACAGCAAGCCCTGGAAGCTAAAAATGTGTCTGTAAAACATAAGGAGCTAGAAGCCAAGTTGGAGCAAGAAAAGCAGGCTTTACAGCTAAAATGCCAACAGCTCGACGAGCTGCAGGCAAAAACAAGCGAAATGGAACAGGAGCTACAGCAGCATGCCAACGCCGATGCGCAAAGCGATGTTCTATCTACTTCCACAATATCACGCGCCGAAGAGCTACAGCGCTTACGTGAGCTGGACGATGGCTACGAGGAGAAATACAATAAGCTACGTGCTTTAGCAGCCAAGCTTAAAAAGAAACTGCAAGAGCAAACTCAGCAAATTAAGCAGATGGATGAGCAGGCAGCTGCTAGTGCAGAGCTTAGAGTTGAAGTGGAGTCCATTAAATTAGCTCAGACACAACTACAGCAGGATCTTAATGCGGCGCGTGCTGAAAATCAAAAGCTAAAATCGAAAGGCAAGAACACAAGTGTCCTTAGTCTGGAAATCGAAGCTGCCGAGAAATCGTTAGATGAGGTCAGTGCCAAGCTGGCACTCAAGTCTACTGAACTAGATGCGCTTAATGATTTATTAAAGTCCAAGGAAAATACAAATGCACAACTGCGCAAGGAAATCGAAATCTTAGAGGCAGAGAAAAATTCGGAAACAGCGCATGCGAAGCAGCTGAAGGAGCAAATTGATCGAATGCAGTGTCAAGTTAAAGATGCTGTACATAGCCAGCAAAATTCTTCAGTGCTAAACAAGGAACTAGAGCAATCTGTGGAAAGGTTGAAACTGGAAATAGAGGAGCTGCGCCTACAGCTCGCCACAAGCACGCAACAGCATGAGGAATCGCTACAAAAGTCCAACAAAATGATGAGCTCTACCTCACAAGAGCTGCAATCACGTCTTAATGCCATGGGTGAACTAGAATCGGCACTGCGTAAAGCAGAGCGCGCTCATGAAGATTTACGAGTGGAATACTTGGATTATAAGGTCAAGGCGCAAGCAGTTTTACGTAAAAATCAAAACAAAGGCTCCGACAAGGAATACGAACTGCAAGAAGAAGTGAATATGTTGCGTGCCAGTGAGCAGAGCTTACGAGCAAGCAACGAACAACAGCTGAAGAATACGGTGCAACTGGAAAAGCAGTTGGAATTACTACAAGAGGACAACACGAATTTGCAGCGTCGTAGCAAGGAACTCATGAGCATGATTGAAGATTTACGACAACAAAATAATACTATAGCCCAAGACAATCAACGTCATCTGCTGCAGAAACAGGAACAGCTTCAACAGCAACGCCAGCAAATGGACCAGATGGATGAAGCACATAAATTACAACTCCAAGATCTACATAAACAGCTAGAACAGGCACAGCAGTCACTACAAAATATGCCCAATGCGTTACCAAGCGTTGCCTCAAATAGTATGTCAGCGGCTCCAAATGCTTTAATTAAAAGTGATGAGCAAAGCAAAATTGATTTTTTGCTGATGGATCATGATCATTCTGGAGAATACTCCAGTGAAACTTTAAATCAATTAGCAGCCCAACGCAAAATATCTACAGCCTCGCGACGTTCTCATGACTTTATGCCTTTGGATGAGCTACTCAACACATCCCTCAATGCGATTAGCAGTGACACAGTCACTACCATCAGCAATTTTGGACGGAGTGCGAGTATGCAAGATGACGATGTGGATTTGGATAATCGTTCTGAGTATGCGAGCATTCAACAAGCTCAGAGTGCATTGCAAGCTACAAAGGAGCGTTTGGGTATACAGGAAAGTCGTGTGCGTCACTTGACAGCGTTGCTGGCTGAAAATGAACAGGATTTGGCTAGGCTAACGCAGATGAATGATATGCTGAAAGAGGAATTGCGGCGTCAAGAACGCTCTGAAGAACGTGAGCAGCATATGCACAATTCGGAGTATTTAAAGAACGTGTTTCTGAAGGTAAGCATGGAAAAGATTAATATTGAGATTTGCTGATAGACAATAATGCTTTTTGGTTACAGTTCGTTACCTTGAATAGCGTGGATGAGCGCTCACGATTAGTGCCCGTACTGAATAAAATTTTACGTCTAAGTCAAACAGAAATTGAAATGCTTAACTGTGCGGCCAAAGGTCAAAAAGGTAAGCTTTGTCAATTAAAAAAAAGTTTAAATAATATAATATTTTTACTGTTGCAGTGTCAAATGATGGCGGCAATCGTGGCTGGTCTAGTTTTCTGCCTGGATGGAGTGGAGGTTCCGCCAGTAGTAACAATAATTAATTTATGTTTCGTAACTCTTCGGTTTTTGTGTTCTTTATGTGTATTATGGCTCAGTGTGTGGCCAGTATGTAAATTTTGTAAATCTATTGGGAATTGTTAACACTTGTACGTACTATGTAATTTATATATTTTCAAATTGTTTTAATTGTAATAAATTTTAAGCATAGAGTGCCGTCTACAACTCTCTATGGCAAGCAATATATGTATTAAATTGAAAGTGTGTTTCTTTCCATTAATTAAGAGTTAAATGTAGTTATGCAATAGTTAAATTTATTCAAATTCTATTACCATAGATCAGACTATTTAAATAACCAATTCTACCATATACATATATATCGTACTTAAATGTCAATTTGTATTATGTATATTATATTAAAAGTGTATAAATAGGATAATTAGCTAAATCTATGCGCAAATTATGCACATCATTGTGCATAGAAACAAATACTTTTATGCTTAAACAAATTAAAGTCAAATTAGCGGAAAATTAAATCATCACAATTGACGCCCAAAATGAGCGTTGGCATTAAAATATAAAAGAACAGAAGAATAACCTAAAAAAGTAGCTATGATTTAAAAATCGACATTTGCTTAAATACTATACAGTTAATGAGATACCCCCACAACCTCCATAAACTATTGCCAAACGCCCGCATAGTTGCCCACCAAAGTTGCAGGCAGGGGTCCTCCTGCAGCAAATAAGCGCATTCTAGTGCTATCATAGCAATGCGTATATATGGCAGGCACATATTTTACCTGCTGGAAACCATCCATTTCATCCTCGGGGTACTAAAAGCAAAGCAAAAAACGTTTGACATTAGCTACCCCTGCCAAATTCAAACCATCTGTACTTACCACAATGCCTTTGCTACACTTAAGCGCAACCGTTCGAGAAGCATTTACGCTGCTCTCCAGATATTTGCCAGCACGTATATCGTAAAATAGCAACATGCCTAACCCCGTGCCTACGGTTAGTAGATTGCCCTCAAAGGAGGTGGCACGTATGCCGCATCCGCTGTAGCGTGATGTGATCTTTTTAATCGTTTGCAAAGTACGTGCATCGAGCAGTATAGTGTAGGAACGGCAACCAACAGCGTAGAGACCATCACTATGATAGGCAATGCTTACATTGTCTTGGCAATTGGGCAGCTTGCGCGACAGAGTTTGCTTAAAAGTTTCAGCATTGTATATATGTATGTAGCCATTCAGCGATAAAGCTGCTATCTCTTTAAATTCTTTGTTGAAGCAAAGAGAGCGTATCTGCATAAAAAAAAATAATTATTATCCAATGATTCATAAGTAACTGGCTAGAGAAGAACTTACCCGCTGTGCTGTGCGCACTTCTTTGACACTTAAAGCTTGTATAGTAGCAAATGTGGGGCAAGCCTCTTCACCACCGTCTGGAAAATCCATGTGGTCTTCGTTAATACGCCATAACGCCATGCGGGAATCCTTAGATCCTGAAACCAAAAACTGATCGTCCAGCCAACACATGCCCATTATTAAGTCTCTATGACCGTTTTCGCCTACGCATACCGGGTCGAGCGTTGGCAACCGGTATACAGCAATGTCAGAGGAGTTCCGCGCTCCCGTTGCCAAAAATGAGCGACTTGGATTAATTTCGATGGCATGTAAACCACCTTGTATTTCCGGATGATTGGCACGACTATTAGAAAGTGTGGGTATGGCATCTACACGACGCATGTTGACATCATAGACGAGTAATTTATTGCACTTCGTTCCAAATACCACCTGACGATTGCTTAGCCATTTGGAACAAAAAACCTTATTAATGTAACCAAGATTAATCTGCGTCTCGCGCAGCATATCATGAGTCAATACATAGCGACTCGTGTATTCCACATTAACGCTACGACGCTGTAAATATCAATTATTTAACTTTTTTTTCTTTCTGTTAGCAATACGTACGTCACAAAGAGAGCTTTCCCTACTGCGCAAATAGTCGCAAAGATTGTAGGATGTATTAAGCACTTCATCTTGTTGTTGTGGTGTTTCTTCATCACTGCCAGAGTCCTCATAGGTAACAAAATCGTCGGGTTTATCCGGTTTTCGTCTACGCTCCTGTCGCAGTGCCCTTGCTTTAGCACGGCGCTCCTCCAAGCGAGTAGTCACATGGCAGGATGGATATGTACCGACAATGCTGTCGCGTATAGTTCTCACCATGCCATTGAACATATTTTTTCGTAGGTTTAGTAGCTTAAAATCTCTTTTTTACCATGCACTTAATTAATAGCTATAATTCTCCATTGTCCAAACAAAAATGGTGGTGCGCATATCGAAGAAGTGCTATACTTCGATGATATTTTCGATATGATATATCGTTTTAGTCAATCGATATTTGGTTAGCGCAAAGAAATTGTTGTATTTACTAAAAGATGAATTACCCTGCAAAGCGCGTAATACGCCAAAATTCTGTGTCGGTTGCAGCAAATGATTTGGCAACCGGCAGTGCGTCACCTATTTTGCCAATGACGCCTGCACTGACGCCTAATCCTACGCCGCCGCAATTGCAGCTGCACAACTTGGATGATATAAAACCTGTGCATCGACAAGTCATTCTGCTTCAAGGCAGTAATGTACCTCAGCAAGTTTCAGCAGCAGCGCCTATGCCATCGCCTATGCCAGCTCCAAGTACCAACGCCAATATAGCTACTACACTTAATATACCCGACGATGCACCCGTGTCCTTGCTTACCGAGATTGCTGATATAATGCGCAGTTTTGGAGACAGCGATCAACCGCGTGCTGCAAGCGTCAAACTGGTGGAGCAAATACTACAACAACAACTGCGTGGCATCTTCAACGAAGCATCCTTGGTTGCAATGCGACGTAAACAAAATCCCTGTCCTTCTCAAGCAGATTTTGAATTTTTGATGCGCAATCATCCTGTAAGGATTGCCAGGATGCGAAAACATTTAAAAGACATGCGCATTTTAAAGAGATTTCTAAGCATAAGAACTGGACGGCCTCAGGACTTTGTCGAAGATCTTGAGCAAAAAGATGAGGATGAAGAATTGGCCATTGAAATACATGAATTGCATGACGAGGACCGCATGCGACGTTTATTCCGTGCAGACCGCATTTCACAAATTCTTACGGGTCAACAGTATCTAGAATTTAACGAAGCACGCAAGACTTCATTCTATTGTCGTCATGGTGAAAAAATTAAAAACAAATTTCGTCGTTTCTTAGACCTGCCTGCAGATTTGCGCATACCTACACCCACCATGAACATCCTGGCCTACTTGGCACACGAAACTATTGCGGCCATTGTGGACTACTCCATTCTAACACGGCTTAATTCGGATAACCGTGCTACTGAGCCATACAGTCGTGTAACTTCAGCTGGTGGCAGCCCAGCCATGATGCATGTGTGCCCAGAGGTAACCCAGGGACGAGGTATGGAGGTGGTCAAGCCCATAAGCGTACAAGAAATTCACGAAGCTATGCGTAGATTTCGCCAAATGAGCAATCGCAAAATTGGTCAATATAGAAATTCGTGCGACATTGATTTTAGACGGAGCTTTTTAGCCATCTAGCTTTATTCCATAATTTTGTTTTATAAGATAATTTTAAAATAAAGAATATATAGATAGACAAGCCATTACACTTGATTTATTTTGTGTACGACAATTTGCTTCCAATAAAGAGTTATTTATAAACTGCCAATGATTAATAAAATTTCAAACATTTTGTAAAATCAAAGTATATAGAACTACAGTTCTACAGTTCTTTGGAAAAATTAAACCTTTGCAGGTAAATAAAATAAGCTGTTCCATACGGCAAAGCAAAATAATTCTTTAAATCAAGTAAAAATTGAAAAGGAGTGTTTTCAAAACAAAGCGACTTGCTTACACAAAAAAAATCAATGAAATTAGTTTGGTTACGTTACATTGAAAAATTTTTTCTATCATCAGCGTTTAGATCTTCTTCAGCGACTAGCTCCACCTCTTGTTCCTCATCCTCTCTGTAATCAGAGTATCGCATATTTTGGTGTAGCAGTACTGCATTTATATGGCATTTTGTCTCCTCGTGTTGTCGCATATGATGCAGTAAACGGAAATCTTTTTTACAATAAGAACAATGGTACTGCTTAATGTCCGAATGTATGAGCTCGTGCTTGGTCAATGAGTGAGCGTAGGCAAAGGCCTTGTCACATACTTTGCACACATACGGCTTTACTCCGCGATGTACACTAAAAAGAAAGAAATTTAATCAACGACTTTGTAGAAACTGGAACTGCAGACTTACTTTTCATGTGCCTTTAGCACGCTCTCGTAGAAAAATTGACGGCTGCAATAGCTACATTTAAATGGCTTGCTGCCGGTATGGGAATACATATGTTTGCGAAGTTGCTCTCGAACCTGGAACTTTTCCTCACAGAGTCTATAAAAGAATGAAAATATAGTTTGAAGGTTATCGCAACCTTGCTACGCCTTTTCACTTACTCGCATTGATACTGACACACAGAATCGTGACGTCGCCTGTGCTCCATCATGCGTCCACGTTTTTCATAGAAGTTTCCGCAAACATCACATATATAACCACCTTTCTCACCATACGATGTCTGCACAAAATTTGGTAACTTACGAGAGCGTCGACTTTTTAATTTTTGTTTAAGGGCCATTTGACGTGAACGTATAAGCCTGGAGGGTGAATTGATTGTACTTTCAAGCACTACTTCTTCCTGCTCTGGATCTATTTCAATGTAGTTTTCATCTAAATACTCAATATCACCAGTTATAGTTTCTTGATGCTCGTTTGAGTCAACCTCCAGGTATTCCTCGCCCTTGTTGTCAGTGACAACAGTTTCATCGTACTCCAAATTCTCCATATCGTCGTCTTCCTGAGGTGAATATGTATGTACCTCTTCCTTGACCAACACGTCGTCCACATCGTCCCAAATACCTATGTGACGGCAATACTCCTCAATTTCCTTTTGCTTGCGTAGTGCCTTCTCCCGAAACTGGTATGCCATATTTAGCTCAACTTTGCAAGGCTTGCAAATATTTTCTGGAATCTGTTCTCTGCCATTTAGCTGCAAAAAAATGTTTTATATTCTTTTTTATTTATTTAAATTTATTCTTACTTTGCTGAACGGAATTCCCAGCAATTGTACAAGCATTTCATTTGGCGTCTCTTCGCCTTCCTCGCGTGACTCGTCAATTCGCTGCAAGCGCTCGCTTGGCTCCAAGCAAACCCTGCAACTTCTCGGTCCAAGCTCTACGCGCATTTTTATAAATCACTTAAAATTCTGTAATATTTTCTTGGAATTGGAAATTTGCGCCGTCTGTGGTGTTTTAGTGTTAATTATTTTAACTCTTAAAAGTGTTGTGTAAAGTGTGCCTTTACTTGTACTACACATAAATCGCCATTTTGACAGTAGCGATAACAATGCCTGCAAAAGACAGTCGCATCAGTTATCGAATAATTATGAAAAAAAAATACTCTATACACTGGGAAAAACATGTGACAGATTATAGAATATAAATTGAATTGCAAACATAAGAATTAACCAATTTTTAATTAAATAAAAATATAATCATCAAAATGCAACTCAGTGTTTACATTTGCTTTGTTGGTTAAATTTAATACATTTCTCATTTGGCACAAGTTGGCAGCCTGTTGGTATATTTCGAGACGCAGATATTTATTTCTTATCGCCTGCGAAAAAATGGATAGTTCCAATTTGTTTTGTAATTGTCTTATTAGAAAATAGTGTGCAAACGTAGCATAATAAAGTCTCATTAGTTTACATTAAATTAAATTTATCATACTGTTGGCGCGTCACATTTTTGGCTAACAAAAACTGCACACACAGCAGCAAAAATGGTTTATTATCTCGCATCCGTATCTTCCGTCGTTGTAGCCGTCGTCGCCAAAATGTTCGTCGCGCCAGTTATCGACTTCGCAATCTTCATCTCCTAAGCACGCGGAAGCTTATGTGTTACTATTTTAAACCAATTAAAACACTAGATATTGATTGCTTTTAATCCTACAAAAATAAAAACAACAAGTGGGGCGTGCTTTAACTAGAAGTGCGCGTAGATAGCCGAGGCTGGTTTGTTTACTGCACACAAACCGCAATAGTCTCAAACCAGCCCAGAGACGTTCTCGCTTCCCTAACATGTCCGAGAAGCATGGACAAATTGGTGCGCAGTGGTCGAAATCAGCAGCAGGTGCGGCGTCAACAACAGCAGCGTCGCTCCAAACACAGCAAATTGCTGTCCCTGGCAGCCCCTATATAAATTGCAATATTCCGGGCTTACATGTGCAAGTTTCGCACCCAGAAGTTCAATATACTTCAGGACGCTTTCAGGCGCCACCTATTCATGGTACTGCAGCATCGCTAACTGCTGTTGCAACTTCTGCCCCACCACAGCAACAACTGTCGCCCTCTGTGCTCGCCACGCCCACACCTACAAATGTACCTGTACCTACTCCCAGCGGCTTTGTGCCGCCAACTTTTCAAAATGCAAATGCAGCAGCCAGCGCTACTTCTGTGCTAACACCCAATCCCTTTGCCAGCAGCAATGTGAGCGGAAGTTTGCCCTTTGCAAATGTATTTGGCTTTAATCAAGCACAACAATTAGAATTGGGAAAAATTATGAATGCTATGAATGCAGCCAATGCAAACGCTGCTGTCTCGCCAAATACAGCAGGCAACCAGGCCTTAAGCATAGCTGGACAAAATACTGTCGCGCTTCAAAGACATCACAGTGACAACTCCTGTGGCAGTACTACGATTGTTAGTGGCACTACCAGTGGCGTAATTAATTCCACTATTGCTGAAAATGTTATGAATGCTTTAGCCAGCACTCCGGCGCAATTACCCGGGTCGTTGTTGCCTGCTGCTAGAAATGAAGACAAATTGCGGCGTGTGCATGAAGTCATTGAAGCCAGTCTGGAGTAAGCAAACAAGTTTTTAGTTTTACGAACCAGTTTTAATGCTTTTATCACTGCTCTTTTTCAAAGCGATAATGCTAAATTGCAAATCAGCCAAATACTGGAACGTGTAGCTACCTTAAAGCCCGTAGAGAAACTTTTTCTTTATCTGCGTCTACCTGGTGAAAGTGCCGAAACGGATCCTTTGAGGCAACCCCAAAATCCGCTTGGAACGCGCTCTGAAATAAACCACACTATTAATTGGGTGCGCTCACATTTGGAACACGATGCGCAGGTTTCCATACCAAAGCAGGACGTTTACAATGATTATATGTAAGTCATCTATGATAAAGGCAGTAACCAGAAGATTTATTCCTTTTCTAAAGTTAAAAAGTTGAACGTTGAGCTAACAATTACCTTTTTTAACTCCACAGCGCCTACTGCGAACGTTTAAGCATCAAACCTCTCTCCACAGCCGATTTTGGCAAAGTAATGAAACAAGTGTTTCCCGGTGTGCGACCACGTCGATTAGGCACGCGAGGCAATTCTCGTTATTGTTATGCGGCCATGCGCAAGACAACAAAACTAACTCCGCCACAGTTGCCCCAGTTGTCCAAAGATGACAAGTCTATGGTTAAGGAGGAGGTTGATGCCAATTTGGAATCAAACAGCCACGGTATCAGCAGTGGTATTCATGCGGATGGTGATTCTTGGGATGTTGTGAAAAGCTGGGCAGAAAAGTTGCTTAACATTAAAGTCGATGATATCAAAGATTTGGCTACACGCATTAAAGGAAACAATGGCCCAATTGCTGGTAACGTGTCGCATAATGTCAATGCCATGGGACGCTTGGGAGCAAAGAAATACACTCCCCGGGAACCAAAGGAAAAGCGTATGTTAGCGGTAAGTTTTCATTTACATATTATATAGAATTAATATTTGTAGGAAATCAACTTCATGAAATTGTTTACAACATAAAAGTTTTGCAACTTGGCTTTAATAATTTTATTAATGTCTAGGACATGGGACCATTAAAAAAACGACGTAAGAAGAAACGCAAAGGATCCTCATCAAGCGAGTCCAGCTGTAATCAGCTTACTCCGGCACAAGATGCCAACAGCAGTCAAGAGGCGACCGCTTTACAATCAGCTGCCTTAGAAGAGGAACAAAAATCGCTGAAACTGGTCAAAATAAAGCAGGAGATTATAGACTCGCCCATACAGCAACAATCGCAAACACCTACATTAAATATGGCACCAGTGGCGCAACATGCTCTGTACAGCGATACTTATTTGATGGCAGCACAACAACAGCAGCAACAAATATTGCCCATGAATTTGGCCACCGAGCAACGAAGCGTGATGGCTAAGATGCCGGCACAGAGCATTAATAACTTGCAAACACGCGGTGCAGTGCGCAATCTGACATCTAAAATAATGGAGCTTACCCCCACTCAAGCGGCATTGGGACTAGAGGAAATCCAAGTGCCTCCTGGCCCGACTTCACCATCTAGTGTGATCATAAAGAATGAAGTAGAGGATTACAATACATCCAATATATTTTGCAAGAAAGTACTGAAGGCACAGCAAACCAAAGGCTTTTGGGTGAATTCACCCAGTGGCGCTACCGTTAGTGGTTCGACCTTACAGGTACCACCTCTAATAACCACAACGGCTGCCACGCCTCCACCAGGCGGTACACTTTTAGTGGCATCTTCCAACTCAACGTTTGTTGGGTCTGGCAACAGTCCTGTGCCCCCTGGTACGCAACGTTCCATGGGTCCACCGGCACAAATGAACAGTGCCAGCTCGGTGAGTCCTTCGAGCAGCTTGGAAATAACGCCCAAAGTGGCATCACGTAATATGGCATTGCTGAGAGCGAAGCGCATATTGGCAGCAGAGAATGCGGCTGCCGCAGCCGTGGACTCGGACTTGCCAGAGAACTTAGGTTTACCGCGTGAACGTGTAATAAGCATATGTAATATGGATAAACATGAACTGGATGATTACTTTTTGCCTGGGGAGGAGGAAAACTCTGAGGGACCCGATACCGAGTTGCTTCAATATTTTCCGATGGGAGACGCTGAGGAAAAAAAACTGAATTCCTTAGATGCTGCAGTAGAGAATAGAAATCCACAATCAATGCAGTTGACTGCACTGACAGCTAGCGCAACAACAGCAACAACGAAAGCCAATGAAGATGCAGTAACAAAAACTGCAACAACGCCTTTAATTGGCTTTAAAGCAATGCCACAGCAGGCATCATCTTTGCGCAAAACAGGTCCTATGGCAACGCCCACAGGTACGAGCCTGTCCACGCTGTTGACCAATGTCAGCCATGCAACAACAACAACAACAACAGCCAATGTTGTGGGTTCTGCCTCAGCGTCTCTGGCTCTAATGTCACAAAAGCATCAGCAGCTACAACAACGACAAAGGCATAAACAAGCGCCTACAACGAACAATAACAAACGTAAAATTAGTCTAACTAATGACTCCAGCAATGGCAATAACAAGAACTGCATATTTTTGCCCATATCGCCGAATATCAATGGAGCGCCCAATAACAACGTGAACAACAACAACAACGTGAGCAACAATACGCCTTTAAACACAGCTTCATCAGCTGCAACAAACTGTTTCGCTAGTCCGGGAATAACGCGCATGCGGCAGCGCTCTAATTTATTGACCAAACAGCAATCGCTAGATTTTGATGCAGACGGTAACGGTGATCCCATGATTGGCGCTAATAGAAGACGCCACAACTATGTCTACAGCTATCCAATAAGTACTTCTGCCTCGGCACCGCCCAGTCCATCCGTGTTGCAGCAGTGCATGGGCGCCAACTGGTCATTCAGGGGCGCCGTAAATAACACCACAACCAGCAATTTTAATGAACAGAACAATGTTGCACTACTAGCCGATCAAAACTCAATGGATTTGGAGACTAGTCTAGCCCTGGCCAGCGGTGATATGGCCATACAGCTAGCACCAATAAACGAAACGCAACGCTCGCAGTCCGTACCACTATCGCAGCTGCAGCGTAACGCTACACCTACTTTCAATAGACAACTGAACAATGCCAGCTTTCAGGCCATGTCGAGCTCCAATTATATCAGCGCAGAAACTAATGCCATAAACGATGCGCTCTATTCCGAAAATAGCAACAGTCAGCAGCTGGAAGTTAGCGATGTAGTCCCAGAAGGCTTACTTTATGAAGTTGACGTAAGTGCTCTAATATCGCCCAGCTTTAACAAGTTTAGCAGCATTGTGCAGCAGCATTCACAGCAAACAGCAACCACATGCAGCTCCTCGGCAGGCTCCTCTTCAGGCTATAGCAGTGGCGGCGGCAGCGCAGCGCCTAACTTTGGCGGCAGCATAATTTCTAGATCAGTGCCATCCACACCGTTGCCCCACCATCAGCTTAATCAGTTTGGCAGCAATGCTAATGGTAATTGTGCAGTGGGAACTGGTACTGGTGACAACAATATATTCTTTAATCGTCGCAATGATGACTTTAATATATCACCTGTACTGTCTTGGGGCTCAGCAGGCGCCAATCCTACATATGGACAGCAATATGGTGCGCGCAATGCATTAGACATATCGAAATCAATGCCAACTACGCCCATAACAACGCCTTGCTTTCGTTATAGTCCCACGGAACTGCATCGCGATTTTTTAATCAATGGCAATACCATTGATAGCATTCCCTCGTCAGCCTTTGGTGGGCCTGGTACTGATAGCCTGGGCGTGGATACACTGATCGATGATAGTGCACCAACCAGCACTGATGTGGAGGCCATGATTGGCGCTACGGATATACTCGATAATTTGTAGGATTTGCGTGAAGAGAAAGCTTCAACGTCTGAGAAAATCAACAATGGTAACAGCGGTACAACGGATGCTCAGGAACAGCCGATAGAGAGTCAGACCGCAACCACAGTGGTAGCGTGTTTGCTGCAGCATGTGGATAACTTGTAAGGGCAAGGAACGGTTTGGCTTAAGGTTTGCTTTTTATGTCATTGATTGGCACAGCAAAGGGTTTGGTTTTAAATCGAAAATGAAAATTGAGACAATTGTAAATCGTAGCTAATGTTTTGTAAGACTATACTTCCTTATTAAGGAAGAGAGTTGCACAACTTATGCCTGATGATAAGAAAGTTTTTCATAATTGATGTCAATTTAATATGATTTCAATCATTTGAACATATAAACTACTAAAAGTTTCCTTCCCTGCTTTGTTGAATGTTGTCAATTAAAGAAACTCAAAGTTTATGGCATTAGTAACGAATTTTATTGTAAAACATTTTACAAATTCATGTTCTATTTTCGTTTTTTTACGTAATACCCTTGGAATGTTTTCTATTCCTATGACTAAAAGCAAACCTTGAACAAATGCGTTGCAAGTGAGTACCATTGAGTGATTGTTTATCTATGTGTAGCTTCAGCTGCTTCAGAACTTCGGTTTTTGATCAGTTTGCAGCATACACAGAGCTTTCTCTTCACATACCGTAAAATTAACTTTCCTATACCCCTTTAAGAACTAACAATTTATACTATATATACTAACTAAAAACTTTTACTAATTTTAACTTACGCTCCAACAAAAAAAAAACTGGTTTCAAATGCTTACGCAAGCAATTTAAAAGTCAATGACAACGAAATTTGTATGCCCTGTACCCTTAGGATAGGTAGGGTATATTAACGGGGGAGTTTCTTTTGCGAAAATGATCTGCATCGACTTGGGTATCAAGAAACCCATCTTCGTCTGTTCTGTAAGAAATTACTTTCCTTGGACTACTCCAATTTCATATTGTTTTGAACAAAATCAGGGTACTGGGTATACCTCTGTCGTACACCGCCTTGGCTTATCCAAATTTTTTGTCATACATATATTTGTTTGTTTTTTGTGTAAGTGAAACCACCCACCCTCAGGCCCTTGTTATATGTATATGCATACAATTGCATATTGTTATTAACTATGTATATAATATTTGTACTTTTGAGCAAACTAAAAAAAGTTTGCAGTCAGTTATTTTCAAAAAAATACGACTGCAAATATCTTCTAGTTGCATAGTTTTTAATGTTGAACGTTTTTTATTTGCCAAGCTTCAATAAATATTTAAAAAATAATGATTATAAATAATAATAGTAACGAAACAAAAACAACCTTACAAATGAAACGAACTTAAAGTCTGAATGATGTAAACGTGCAGCGGTTTTAAAAACAAAGATTTAAATGCATACAAATTTATATGTAAAAAAATTAAAAAAAAAATATGTACCAGTGTAATAATATTGTCCAAACTTCGGGTCAGCCTCGAAGATGTTTCTGTTGCCCTTGGTGAAAATTTTATTAACACAGCACAACAAATTAATCGCAAAAGCTCAAGCTTAAGTTTTATGGTATTTTGTAGCTAATTATGGAGTACTTAAGATATAATCAGTTCAGGTCGATAGTGCAAAATGAATGTCTGTTTAAAAAAACAAGGAAATTTAAAAGAAATTTTTTGTGAATAATCAAATTACTTACACAAACATATGTGAAATTTGTTGACCCATGTCCGCAAGTTTTTGATCTGTCCGATGCGATCTTTCTCTTGAATTTTCCTTAATCGAAGATGTGATTTCACAAAGTCTGCCTATAAATGACCAGCTGCTTGTGCTCAACACAGAATCTGTGAAGAATCCATTTAAAATGTCAACCTCAACCAAGTACTGAGTCAGAAAAATCTCTAAAGATACGTCTGATCTACTGATTATCCATAATAGAGCTGTTGCTTGCTCTTGTTCTTCAAACAACATATGTAAAAAATTTGTCCTGTAAAGAATCCTCCTCTGAGAATCACCGCATCGCCAAAAATGCGCTTAAAGATTAATACTGGGAACTAAGCCGTCAAATACGGGTTGCTCCTGGTGTAGTTAGAATTCTCGCCCAAGAATTCATCAAAACAGCAAGCAACCTTAAGTGCAAATTGGTATAATGTAGACATGGTCGTTTATCAGGTTATCGAGTTTTTATCCGAGGCTTTTTTGATACTTTCGTAGTCACGGAGTTTGAAAAGGACATGACGGCTGACTGGGCCTTCGACTCCCTAGCATGGTATTAGATGTCCACTTAAGCTTCCATGCAAAACGTCCTCAAATGCAGATCGTCTGAGGGGCCGCCTTCTCACATTAGCTCACACCTGGAAAGGGGTATCGAAGGGCTAACCAGAGAGTACCTAGCGTAAAGCTGGAGGTAGTGAGCTACCTGGATCGGCCAGACAACTTTCCGCGCAAGCGCACCCTAAAGACCGACCTCACCCTCCTAACAGACATACTGAAAATATTTTAAATTTATATTTTTTACTGTTGAATTAACCAGGTCTAATGCTTTTTAAAACTTAACATTAAAACAATTAATTTCAAACTCAATTATTATGTTAAACAACTCTCTATAGATCTATTGAATCAACTGACTATCCGTAATAGGCATTCTACTCTGTGAAGTATCTCTCTCAATGTGTCAAACTCACCCCAGCAGTGAGTCAGGCAACAACATAATTTTTTCTCTGAATGTGATTCTTCGGCAGATCTATAGCTTCATCTGCCGAAGTATCACATTCGGATCTATAGCTTCATCTGCCAAAGAATCACATTCAGAGAAAAAATCATCCAGACCTGATAGATAAATGTTGGATATATGCTTGCCCGAATTGTAGGCAAGACACTCACAATAATCGTTTTGGATGCCTGATGAACCGGTGCAACCGACTCCTCTCTTAACCAATCACTTATATTTTAGATATTTTTTTGTTTCTCTTAACCTTCGTTATCGTCTAGTTCTGTGCCCTCAAAGTTTATTTGCTTTAAATTTTTCATGTCAGTTGCTCTATACTCTTGCTTAGAGATAAATTTTTTCTGTATATGTTTTTCACGTGAATTTCCAATATTTTAATAGTTATTCTGATATTCGGGGCGGAGACGGATTAAACAAATCGTAGATCATCAATATCTGCCGAGTCGTTCTTCAGTTATGTATGGTCAAAATAACCCGACTTTGTTTTATTTATTGTATATAGATTCATAATTTTTTACTGTACTCCTTCAATGACTTCTCGGAACGAAAAATATGTGGATAAAAATGGAAGCAGTTAATTGTTAGATAGACTCACAGCTGTCTGTTTTCGTCCTACATAAGTTCTACAAACGAAAATGGGTATCACAAGAAATCGCATTCCGACCTAAATGACCAAGACCCTCGGCCTGGCAGCTGTTCTAACCAAACCTAATTTAGAAGTGGATTTACTTTCTACAAAAAAAACTAATTCTAAGCTTTTTGTGAAGAATTCAATTAGATGCCACTTCTAATTCTTGCACTGATATACCATGAAAGAAAAGGCTTACATTGGGCCCAAAATTTATGTTGTGCTGTGTGCAGCTTGATAAAATGTTTAAAAATTAAAGCAAGTCTTCGTCTTAAAATATTTAAGTACAAATAGTTATAAAAGTATTTGTTGAGGGCAACGAGAACCGGTGTGTAGCAGCAAAGAATATAGAACTATAGTTCTATATTCTTTGGTAGTAGTTAATAAATAGTTATCAAGTTTATGCGTTATTTGTATGCAGAATTTTTAAATTTAACTTACCTAGCTAGCAACTAAAATTTTTATAATTTCGATTTTTGTAAATTTTAGATCTTGTGGTTTGCTTTCAATTTTCCTCTAATTGCAACTAATAACACTAGTTTACAAAATATAGACCAATATTATAAGGATATGGGCAAGCCAAGCAACTCCATGGGGTTATACCTGTATGTATTAAGAAAATTAAAAGGAATCTTAGTATTTCGTAAGAGTAAAAAACCACAGCCAGAAGAAGCTGGCGTCGATTTTGAAAGCTCGATGTTTTTTTTGCTAAAGATATCAAAATGTAAGTATAAATTTTGACACTTCATGGAAATCATTTCCAAGTGGACTGACTCAGTAAATATGTTATCCAATTGTTTGACCCATATCAAAAATATCTTCATTAATAAAGTCATGTTCCAACTATTATAAGGTGACGCAATGCGCAGGCGCGTTGTTCGTGTCTCTCTGAAAAAGAGATCGCTGAGCCAAAATGGCAAACTTTGTTACGTCAGCTTGTAAAATTCTTGGCATAACGTCATAAAGTAATGAAAGCTAATTTTTAGTTAAGATACAGTCAATCAATAGAAAAGCGAGAAATCCCTTAAAGCTTTCGTGAAATCATAATTTTTTTCTTTAGCCTAGCTTTCCTATATATCAGCAAATCCTTGTAAGATATGACTGTAAACTAGTGTTATAGTTGACATTTATGTAAACCACTTGAAAGACCCTTCGATTTTACTAACAACTATATAAGTTTCTTTAATTTCAGTTGTTATCTTTTTCTATATTTTATAAATCGCCACGCTTTAATGGCTTAGTTTTAAGTGTTTGTTTGTTATCAATGTTTTATATTGTTTAAATAAGTCAACTTTTCGAGATCTACTAAAATTAAAATTCCACAAAAATTTGCTAGATTTTCAACTACTTTATTTTCGCTTTGAACAAAGTTTAGCTTTAATAATTAATGTTTAATCCTGACACTGATTTAAATATTTAAACATTTGTATATTGCGTGCACTTATCTTGCTGAAAGTTTGATGTTAATTTGTTTGTAAAACAAAGTAAAATTATTACAAAGTTTTTTCGCTAATTATATTTTACTAATTTGATGTTGTTTGTTGTTGAGTTTAAGCAACAAAAGTGACGCGTTTTAAACATAAACAAAAGAATTTTGAAATGAAATCATTATTATAATTAATGTGCCTCAGGCTTTATTGTAAAACAATTATATATGTATACATAGAAACATATACAATACATAAAAGTAAAAGAAAATTGCAAAAAAAAAAAGAAAAGTTAAAAAGCTATTTATACAAAACATAATTATACACATAAATAGTTTAATAGAGACTTGAAAACAAATAAATAACTACACTCATTTACAAGAGCAAAATAAGTAAAAAATAAAACAATTAAAAAAACTTTTATATCACACAGCATCGATTAGTCAAAATAAAATATACAACAATGTAGCTTAAAATAGACAAGTTTGTTTTTTAAGTAAACAGCTTAATTATTATATGAAAAATAAAACACACACACACACTTAACTTGCGTATATTACAACTGCTAAGTTAATAATTAAGCCAAAAAGTAATAATATATATAGTATATATACCATATATATTAAAACTATTTCAAACCGCAACGCACGCCAATTTTCCATTTTAAATCCAGTCCAATTATTATTTATTAGAAATAGTACATGCTACATGCATACATAGTCTTTTATACAATAATTAAATTTAAACAAAAAACAAATAAAAATAAATACTTATGTATACCAAAACCGGGAACACTTCAAAATTATTTTAGTATGGTATTGTAATTTAAATAAACAACCTTGAAAGAACAATATGCATAGTGAGATAACCGAACCAAATTGTACTTTTTGATAAGATATATATGTATTTGAATGGCAGGTAACATAATATCCAATAGAACAACTTAAGCGAAATAATTCAATTAATTAAGAACTTAAAGCCGAAACATACAATAAAAACTTTGAAAAGTATAAAAAAACAGTTTTTATTAAGAATGGAACAGCCTAAAATTGAGGTAAGTCAATAAAGAACGAATAAAAATTTGTAGAAGGTCGAAATTCTACAAGCTTCGGGTATATGTTGTAGAATAAAAAACATTTGATTCAAAGATCTTTGTAATCACAAAAAGTGGAAGTTTGCGACGCTTTTTTACCGAACAAAAATGTTGAGAAACTTCCAATTCTAGAAACTTTAAGCTCACAGGTCTTATAGAATATCTTTGTACAGGGTCGTCGAGGTAAATCCGGAAAATTCAATGAAAAATAAATATCAATAATTATGTTTAAATGTTATTTATTCAAGTAATACTTTTTACATAGTAAGTACATATATGGAACATCCTAATTATTCAATATAGCCGCCTTCAGCCACAACTACCCGCTCAAGACTGCACCGAAATCGAGAACAGGCCCGTTTCACCTCCATTTTGTTCATGTTGGTCATCACATCCATGATTTTGGCCTTCAGGGCGTCTTTTGTGTTGTGAGATGTCTTGTTCACCTTTCCTTCAACTACGCCCCACACGTAGTAGTCGAGGGAATTGCAGTCTGGGCTGGACGGTGACCACAAATCTGGGACCAGTGGTGATGCATATTCTCGTACAGCCAAGCCTGAGTCTTTCTGGACTTGTGAGCTGGTGCAGAGTCCTGCTGAAACACGTATTCTCTTCAAGCGGTCACTCGGTCTATCCAAGGCTTCACAACTGATCTCAGTACTTCGATATATCCTTCGGCGTTCAACCGAAGCCCCTGCTCGAAAAAGTGGGGTGGCATGACGTCCCCATCACTGCTTACGACACCCAAAACCATGACTGAAGCAGGAAATTTCGTGTGCATGACAGTAGGCACTTGTTCTAATTTCATAAACTTGTGTTTTTTTATATCCAAACCATTGAATTATCTCCTTCGGTGTTTTCCCGGCGCATAGTGACTCCAGTATCGCTGCCCTGCGGTCCTGTTCTCGGCTCATCGTTGCGCGTTATCAATCAAGTCTACTCTGTAACTGAAAAGGAACACCTTAACATGAAATGCAACGCTATCTTTGCAGATTTGTGCTAAGCTGTAATAAAGGAGACCCGCACGAATATATTCCGGCTTTACCTCGACGACCCTGTAGAATAAACAGGACAAATTCTAAAGATCTTTTGATTGTGTTTCCATACATTCGAAATATCTTATTCTATTTATATCAATGTGCTCAATATAATATCATTCTTCCATTCCCAAACGACTTTGGGATACACTGTACCTTGCAATAAAATCCAGTTTCTTCATAAAAACCAAAAACAGAAGAATTTTTATGCAACATTTTTTTTTTCAACCGATCGTTCCTGTGGGAGCTTTTATGATATAGTCAACCAATTTTTATCAAATTTGACACAGTGAATTTGGTTGAAATATGTTTACAAACGAAACAGAACGAATTTTGTATAAAAAAGTTTTTTCGAACCAATTGGTGCTATGGGAGCCATATATAGTCAACCGATTTTGATTAAATATGGTGTAGTGGTTAAAAACTATAAAATACTTACGCATACCAAATTTGGTCTTAATATCTTTATAAACAAACGATATACAACAAATTTTGTTCAAAATTTGATTCTTTTGAATATCGGCCCTATGGGAGCTATATGATATAGTCAACCGATTTTGTTTAAATTTGGTCCATTGCTTAGGTACTCCTAAAAAACTTCTGAATGCCAAATCTGGTGACAATATCTTTATTAAAAAACAAAATATAGTGAGTTTTGTATACAAAAAGTTATTTTAGCCGATTGGTCCTATGGGAGCTATATTGTATAGTAAACCGATTTTGCTCAAATTTGGTACAGTGCTTGCGAACTATAAAAAACTTTTACTATCGTAAATTTGGTTACGATATCTTCATAAACAAACGAGTTATCCATCTAAAACTTTTTTTTTTCGAGGTCGATTGAAAAACAGGTCGTCTGAAACACACCTCCTTCTATATGTTACATACATTTTCAGCTTGCACAAACTTAATATACGCTTGGTTCCATACGGTACAAAATATAAAAATCGACTTTACAAGACTTCCTTAATTTTGTTTCAGAATTCATCATCTGTGGTTCCAATGTTGTTTTGGTTATAAATATCTTTTTATAAAAGTTAAAAATTTGTGCAAGCCTCTGGACGGCTTTTGACATAATTCTGGGCTTTGGAAAGAATTACGGAAGACCAAGAGAAATATTAAAAATAAAAAATTCAGATGAAAGATACACTTTTAATGCCATTAAGAAAGTTCAATTTTCTGCAACAAAAACATCTTAATAATTTAAAGTTTTTGAGACTTCTTATGGATTTAAAAATGCGACATACACTGCCGCTCAACTGAATAGGTTCACGATTTCTATATAAGTTATTGGATCATATCTTTTTAATTAATTGGCCGATTGTGATGAAATATATTTCTTTTTATAGAAAATTTTATTGTTAATAATAAACGACAGTTAGCGGTCTCTAACATTAGTACAAGTAATTTTTTTTTTTTTTTCCAGTAACATACCAAAATTTGACTTTTTATTTTGGCTCAACAGAATAGGTTCAATAGTATTTGACTTCAATTTGTGAGCGAAAGCCATAATTAAAAGACGTTAATTCTTAAGTGTTTATCAATTTAGAGTAATCGCAGCTATTATTATGTAAAATGGGCCGCGGAACTTAACTAAGTCATTTTGAAAAAGGTAGAATAGAAGGATATGTCGAATCTGGTCTAAGTCACCGTCAAATCGCAAAAAAATTTGATCGAAGTCAAAATGTTGTGAATAATTATCTTCGAAATACCTCGAACTATGGCAATAACATGAAAGGAGGTGCAAAATACGCGACAACGGGAACAGCCAGAAGACATATTATTAGAACTGCATCCAATTCAACTCGCTCAGCTGCCAAAATCAAGGAAGCATGCGGGGTTAAGGCCAGTCTGGCGACTGTAAAACGCATAATTCGTAGGGCTAAACATTTGAGGAGGTTGAAAATTAAAAAAAAACCACCTCCTTATGATGCGCGTAAAGCTGCACGCATTCGGTTTGCTCAAGATCATATGTCATGGAAGTAGGAATGGAATACTGTCGTGTTTTCCGATGAGAAAAAATTCAATCTGGATGGTCCGGACGGGTATAATTACTACTTCCATCACCTACGTAAGGAAGAATGTGTTTTAAGTCGCCACCACTCTTGTGCAGGTGGAATAATGGTGTGGGGAGGCATATCCTATTATGGGACTTGTGAACTGCAGTTTGTTTCATCAAAAATGAATGCAAACGTGTACAAAATTGTACTACAAAAGAGTTTTCACAATTTTCCAATGTGTTTCACCTGCTGTTATGAACATTCCAGCATGACAACGCACCCATTCACACTGCAAGAGTGATAAAACAGTGGATTGCAGACCAGAACGTAAGATTGCTCGAGTGGGCACCATACTCCCTGGACCTAAATATTATGGAAAACGTTTCGGCGCTATTGTCTCGAAAAGTTTATGAGGGTGGGAGACAATTTAAAGACACAGAGTCCTTAATTGACGTCATTAAAAACGCCAGGACAGAGATTTCTCTTGGAGTTATCGAAAACTATTATAAATCTATGCAAATCGGATATATATGAAGTTATACTAAAAAAAGGAGGGCATACTAATTACCAAATTATAGCGAAAAAGTATATATTTTTATTAAAAATAAACCATACTGTGAATAATTACTTTTTATATTTTTATTTCTTGTTCGAATCTCTTGAACCTATTCTGTTGAGCCAAAATAAACAATCAAATTTTGGTATGTTAATGGAAAACAAAAAAAAAAAATTACTTGTGCTAATGTTAGAGACCGCTTACTGTTGTTTATTATTAACAATTAAATTTTCTATAAAAAAAAATATATTTCATCACAATCGGCCAATTAATTAAAAAGATATGATCCAATAACTTTTATAGAAATCGTGAACCTATTCAGTTGAGCGGCAGTGTATGTGACTCCAATGGAGTTTTGAAAATATTATATTTTAAGAACTAAAAAAATGCTTCAAATTCCTGGAATGATTTGTTACAATGTTTTATTTAAAAATAATTTCTACAATTAAAGTACAAAAAGCGAGTTTTCAAAACTGTTATTACTTTATATTCCTTAACTCTGACGTCAATGCTGATTTTAAAATATTAAAACGTTCGAATAATTTCAAACTACGTTAAGAAAAATTACTTGCAAAACTGGCTACTTTTAAACATATCTACCGATTTAAAACATTTCAAAATGGTGATGAATGGTAATTGTTACTATTATTGTGTTGTATCCACTTCTCTAGATGTTTTCGGGTGTTGTTTAAGTTTAGTCTCTTACTCTCTTTAACTTACATAAATTTTAATATTCAATTAGTTTTAAATGTAATATTTTTTAGTATTAATTATAGGAATATTCTTAAAAATTTTATTGTTTTATAAAAACATGAGGTCATCATCTAAGTATATCTCTCCATGATGCCTTTTAATAACCATAAAGTTTTTGGTTATGCATAGCTTTTAACTTTATGCTTAATTTTATATACTATATGTAAATATATACGTTTTCCATTTTTATATTGAAAATCACATTTTTTTTTTAATTATTGTCTTTTGGTTAAACCCAGCATAAATTATTTACTTCCTCTTCCAGTGCATTTATTTTGTGTTATTTTGTTATATTGATTCTTCATGCCGTTGTGTGGCATAAACTGCTTGTGCCCCATGGTTGTATTAGCCTGCTTCGGATCATTGAAGGATTTCTTATTGGATAGTCCTTTGTTCTTGTCAGGATCGCTGTTTGTTTTTTTTTGCTCATTGATGTCTGTAGGGTACTTTTCTGTCCAGTCAAGGCGTCCATTGTCAAATCCTAGAGATTTTGAGAAAGTGCTGAAGGATGCAAGAAAGTAACCAGATTATAACAATTTTCAAGCATAAAATCAAGCTGGGGAACTAACTTTTTTGTTCGTCTAAGTTTTGAAAATTTGTTAGATAAGTTCAATAGTTTCACGTGCGACTACAAAAGCCGATGTTTCACTTCTCTAGAATTTCATCTAATTGTTAAGAAATAAAGAAAAAAAGCAATTGTACAGGGGTGCCACAGAAAACCAATTCGATTTCAATTCCAATTCTTGGTGCTACAGACATGGCTAACAACGGTTTTAAAACCGTCGAAATTGAATAGAATTGGTTTTCTGTGGCACCCCTGGTAAAGCAGCTTTTGAACCAACTAACTGAAAACAAGCACCAACACTGACTTCCTTAAAAAATTAACCTCTCTACTCTTATAGCAATCTGAAATAGATCATCCCAATAACTTACCAAAACAATTGGCGCATCATATTGTAGTCTGGCTTTTCGTCAAAACGCAAATTACGGCAGTATACTAAGTAGGTTGAAAATGGCTGGGGATGTCCCCTGCATAGATCGTTAATATGTATTGACATTTTTTTTTCAGCCATTTTTTCAAATCTCTGCCGACTGTTTGTGGCCTGCACGTTCTGCCAAGGCAAGTTACCTCGATTAAAATACATGATTACATAGCCCAGGGACTCCATGTCATCACGCGGCAATTGTTCCTGGCCCAAACAGGCATTAATCGAGGCGTAGCGTGCCGTGCCCGTAAAGGATTTGTGCGCACTGTTCTGATTGATTGGTTGATCGCAAAATGCCTTGGCTAGGCCAAAATCAATCAAAAAAAGTTGAGATAAATTGCCTTGATTACCCAATAGAAAGTTACAGGGCTTTAAATCACGATGCACAAAGCCATTTGCGTGTAAACGCTCCAAACGCATTATCATCTGATCGGTCAGCATAAGAATCGTCTTAAGTGAAAACTTTCGTTGGCAATGATCATAAATTGATTTAAGCGTAGGACCCAACACATCCATAACCAACGCATTAAACTTTTTTGTTTCATCGCTTGGGCCATATTGATGTATTTTGGCAAATCCCAACTCATTGCTCAATTTGTTGTACACGTTTACCTCAGTTCTTAGCAGCTTGTGGTCGAGAGTGCTTTCAATCTTGATGGCAACTTTTTCACCAGTTTCAATATGCTCTCCCAAAAACACATTTCCATAAGATCCACTGCCTATAAAATATATTTTATTTTACTGCAAGTAAGTATCCATATGCAATGTATTTTGTTTCATATATGCAGCTTACCGATTTTTTCTATAACCTTATATTTTGTGTTTATTGGTTTTTTAAAAGAAAAACTAATTTTATTTTTCTTTGAGCTCATAGTTTTTAATTATAAGTAAGTAATTATTTTTTTTAACTTTAATATTGTCAATATGTCACGTTTTTATTAATAAATACGTTTTCTTAATATTTGTTGCGCCACTGACTTTAGATATCTTTAACTGCGTCGATAATAAAAGCAATCGATAATGGCATTTTGCATATATGTTGAAATGAAATTTCCCTGCTTTTTACTGTTATTTGACGGCTTGGGAAATTGAAATGGCGCTTTTTTTTAAATCATTGGCTGATGCATGTAATTCCTTTGTTGTTTGTTTATTATTTGAATTGTTCGGCTTTTTGCTGATTTGTTTACATTTGTAAATTTAAATTTGCGTTTAGTTTTGGTGTCAACTCAATCAATAAAAATGAGCTTAGCATAGTAAATTTAATTAAAATAAATGCAAAACACTTTTTTAATTAGTTTACATTCAAATTTAGTAAAAGTCACTTTAAATCTTTTTTTTGCTGCATATAAAAATGACAAAAAAAATATCGTGATTATTGAAGGGTTGAAAATGCTTTAAAGAGCGTAGTTTCCAGAACCAACTCTTTAATCAAACATATGTTGCCAATAATTTTAAACATTTTTATGCTAGCTATGTAAATTAGGGGACTAATTTTGATTAAACCTTACATAGATATATAGACTTACCTTAAATTAAAATGACATAAATTTAGTTGCGATATTTTAAAAACCAAAAAAGGTTTTCTAACAAACAAATTCTAAAACAAAATTATACGGCAGTTTACAGCATGCTGTAAAGAGCTGACATAAAAATGTTAATTTACAGAACCGATGCAGGCATAAGCAAAAAGTAAACAAAACGCTGACCTTGAAACGTTTTTGGCTTTCTGACTGAATTTTGCACTTTCCGAATTCTTTACAAAGACAGAATTATGTCAAAAGCAGTCCTGAGTCTTGTATAAATTTCGAATTTTGATAAAAAGAAGTTTATTACCAAAAATAACATTGGAATCACAGATGACAAATTCTGAATCAAAATTAAGGAAATATTCAAAAGTCGACTTTTGTACTCCAATTGAAGAAAGAATATTATGTTGAGCACATTGCTATAAAAAGAATAATATATATCGAGTTTATCAGAGGCGGAAATATAAATGCATATCAACTTTAAGGCGTTGCGCCAACTACAGCACACTTCTTGGTCTGCCTTTGCCAACTACAGACAATACCATCAAGACGCCACCGTACTGGACTTGCAACATTGATAATATTAACATCAAGCGCCTTACTACAAGCCACAAATTTTTGGCCCAATTTTTATCTGAAAAAAACATACTTGGTAATAAGTCGTGGCTCTATACTGACGGATCTAAAACGGCGGATGCAACTACCTTTGCCGTCGTCGACAGCGACAATACAATTGTCGCCGGTGGATCGCTTCCGCCATACAACTCCGTTTTCACCGCTGAAGCATATGCCGTTCTAAAAGCCTGCCAGTTCGTTACTAAAAACTCGGGATGGTTTGTAATCTGCACCGACAGTCTTTCCACAATATCTGCAGTATGTAACTGGGAACATAGCGATTTAACAATCAAAGAAATTAGAAAGCTCGTTACAGCTCATAAATACAAAATTACAATTTTCTGGGTTCCCAGCCACCAAGGGATCCCTGGCAACGAGAATGCCGACACGGCTGCTCATTATATGAGGAACGCAGTATCCATACTCTGTACTCCTATCAGCTCCAAGGACATAAAAAACCTAGCCCTACATCACTTTAATGAAAAGAAAATGGCTAATTGGAGACTATTTAATCATAGATTTTCAACAATCAACAATCCCAGCTGCGCAAAAATCCTTCAGCCTGCTAAACTCAACAGACCTGCTTGCCGAACGTTTATACGCCTTTGAATAGGTCATACACAAGGCACACATGAATATCTATTAACTGGCGCTGCACGACCTTTGCGTACTATGTGGAGACAATCTTACCGTGGTTCATCTTCTGGTTTCTTGTCCATATCTTGAGAGTATTAGAGCTACCTTCTTCGGATCCCAGACCCCATATCAAATACTAGAAATACCCACTGTATCTATAATAACATATTAAAAATATACAATTTTACAAAAGCATTCAAATTAAATGTGTAGGTAGTATAATCGGCTTAAAAGCCCATATTGCGAGTCGAAGGCCCCAGTTGCTAGTGCTATATTTAATTTTGTTAAAATAAAAAAATAATATCGAGTTTATGGAAATACAATCAAAAGATCTTTAAACTTTGTGCTGTTTATTCTACAATGATATTCTGTTACAACTGTGTGCTTAAAAAAGTATGTAGATCTCGGACTTTGTCCAACTTTTTGTTAGTCTTACTCACTGTAAGAGTTTCGTGTGAATATACAGGGGTGCCACAGAAAACCAATTCGATTCAATTTCGATACAATTGCAATTCTTGGTGCCACAGACATGGCTAAGAACGGTTTTAAAACCGCTGATAGTCATGTATGTGGCACCAAGAATTGCAATTGTATCGAAATTGAATCGAATTGGTTTTTTAAAACCCTTGTTAGCCATGTCTGTGGCACCAAGAATTGGAATTGAAATCGAATTGGTTTTCTGTGGCACCCCAGATATTTTAAAGGAGTCACATATTTCTACTTTTTGATTTTTAATGATAATTTAATTTACTGATGATAATTATGTGCTCAACGACTGTTTTGTTGTTACGATACTCTTAATCCTCATTTAGTGCTTTGATGATGATGCTCTTGAGGCGATGCTCAAAGTTGATCGCTTTCGGTGATTCTTGTATGCCTGCTGCAGCTGCAACATTGTTATTTGGCAAATTGGCACCATTGGGCGCATGTGGTGACAAACCTGCCGCAGCAGCTGGTGGAGCCGCAGATGTAGCTGCACCACCGGCTGCCATTGGCAACGGTGGCGTTATGGGCGAAATAGTTGAATTCGCATTTAAATGCACTAAGCCCTGCGTGCTCACGGTTATGATGTTGTGCAGCTGATTTGGGACTATGCCGCCAGTAGTTGCTGGCGGAAGTTGCAAATGATTGGCTGTCGTGGACTGCTTGCTGCGCTTGGGCGCAGGCGATTGCACTGGCGAAGGACTCTCAATGACTGTTTTGTTGTTACGCAACTCTTGATCCTGATTTAGTGCAGTGGTTATGATGCTCATGAGGCGACGCTCCAAGTTGACGAGCTTTGCTGATTTTTGTATGCCTGTTTCAGCTGCAACACTGTTATTTGGCAAATTGGCACCATTCTGCGCATGCGGCGATTGCACAGGCGAAGGACTGGATATGGACTCAACGACTGTTGAGTTACGCAGCTCTTGATCCTCAGCTTCAGCTGCACTCAAGGCAAGTTGCTCAGGCGGCAAGCCGGGTAGCTCGTATATCGGTAAAAAACTGGAGCTGCGCATTGAGGGCTGAGGCGCGGATTGCTGTTGTTGTTGCTTGGGTGCTGGCACCAGCGTTTTATCCTGAGACGGCTGCTCTTGAGGAGGCATTTCAATTTATGCTGAATTTAACCAAAAGACAATTGAAATAAATTTAATTTTCAATATAATAAATTAGTGTATATATATACATACATACATATATAAAATTAAACGTAAAGTTAAAAGCTATACATAACCAATAACTTAATATGTATTTATATAAAATAACCATATTATAATAATACATAATAACCAATAACTTTATACATACATATGTACATATTTATATAAAATAACCTTTATTGGTTATGTATAGCTTTTAACTTTACATGGAGATGAATATTACGACCTTATGTTTTTGTAAAACAATCAATTTTATAATTTTTGAAGAATTTTTGAATCTCTATAATTAATGCTAAAAAATATGAAATTTAAAGCTAATAGAATATTAAAATTTATGTTAGTAAGAGGCTAACCTTAAACAATACCTGGAAGCATCTAGAAAAGCTGATGCAACACAATAATGCTAAAAATTACCATTCTGCACCATTTTGAAATGTTTCAAATCGGTACATATGCTTAAAAGTAGCTAGTTTTGCAAGTAAACTTAACGTAGTGCAATACTTACTCAATAGTTATTAACTTTTATATTAATAGACAAGCTATTTTAATATTTTGTGCACCACAGACTTCAGACTGCTTCAACTGCGTCGGTAATAAAAGCAATCGATAATGACATTTTGCATAAATGGTTTTATTAATATCGATATCAGGGAAATTTCCCTGTTTTTGACTGTAATTTGACGGCTTGGGAAATTAAAGCGGTTTTTTTTTAAATCAACGGCTAATGCATGAACTTCCTTTGGTTTATGATTTAAGTTGTTCGGCTTTTTGCTGATTTGTTTACATTTGTAAATTTTAGATTAGCTAATATACTTTTTTTCAAATTTATAAAAATCCACTTTAAATCTTTTAATATTAAAGTGCTGAAAATGCCTTAAAGAGCGTATTTTCCAGCACCAACTCTTCAATGAACCAGACACATGTTGCAAAGAACAATCGGATCAAGTTCACATTTTATTTGGTAGCTGTTTGAAATAGTGGACCAAAAATAAATACTTACCTGAAATTAAAATCACATAAATTTGGTTGAGAAATTTTCAAAAACAAAAAAGTTTTTCTAACAATAACTATTCTCAAACAAACTTGTATGGCAGCAGCGTGCTGTAAAGAGCTAACATTAAAATGTTATTTTACAGAAGAGTTGCAGGCATAAGAAAAAGTAAGTAAAACGCTGGACATTTAAAACAGTTTTTGTTAGAAAAACCTTTTTGTTTCGTTTAGTTGTAATGTGAGTATAAAATATCTATCACCACTTTTTTGTAAGTAGTGAATTTTTTCATATTTTTTAGCTTGATTGGCAGATGGGTCCAGCCAGACTATTTCATTTTAAATTGTATTTTTAACGTACATATTTCTGATTAAGCAATTATCTGCAAACTCTTGAGTCGTTGGCAATGCAGTTTGTTCAAGAATTTAAGACAATTGCAAGTAACTGAAAACTCCAGCCTCCGGAATAACAAACCTTTAAAATTTGATTCAACAAATTTAAAGGAAGCGCCAAAACTTCAAGGAATCGTCACAACTATTACTATACAGCTCGAGAGGATTGACCCCCAGAAATCAATAGATTCTTGAAAAATAGGAGGCATCGCTTGAAAGCCATTATAATATGTACTAATACATATATTTTCTATGAGTATACGCTCGTAACCTTGAGCTTTTTGCACAGAACCCAAATTTATTTTATTGGAAAGGGATTGGAAAACAGACCAATGAGTTGAGCTGCTTGTGCTCCTATGCGTTTAAGGGCATTTTTGCGGCCCACTAAATGAAATATGTAAAATGAAGTATTATCTAAAAAAAAATTATTACGAAAGATGAAATCTTTGCTAAGCAGATTTATTGACGAATTTTCGTGCAATGCGTTTTGGACTGACAAATAAAGCGAACATGTAAATATTTATCAATTAAAGACCAAGGAGACAGGGACTTTTTCCCCCGGGCCCGGAGATCTCGGAGGGGCCCGGACTCCAGAGTCATTCGGTAAGTTTTTTGCTTGAAAAAATATAGTAAATTATCATTCTACCAGAGCTCCGTAACATACTTTTTTGTTAACCATATCGAATGTTATTATTATGATTGCAATGATAGAATATAATATGGTTCAATGGTCCAATTAAGATATTTTATATGTAACTGATTGATTAGGGGAGAGACGCTATATGAGCCATATAGTGCTTTTTTGCCTTTAGAAAATTATGTTTATACGTAATTCAAAAATTACTTCGAAAACTAGAGACGATTTTATTATATGTACTTTACGACCATTTTTGATCGATGCGTTTTTTTTAGATCTGCATTGTAGTTTTATGAAATGCATTATTATGATTTTATCAAATCATCAATTCCCTTAGAAATCCTTTCTATGTATACTTTTTTTTATGTTGATCTCACACTTTTCAATAATTATACGCATTTTCATGAATTAAGAAAAATTTATAACGGATCCAAAATTTCCCCCGGGGCCCAGTATTCTCTCTACGGTCAAGGATAATATGTATTATTTATTTTTTTCCCAAGTATTATTTAATTAGAATTGGTTCCAAAACATAAATGGCTTGTTATTTACAGAGTTTCAGGTAAAGAAGCCGCGAAGCAGTCAATATTGCTAAATATAATAATAATAATATAATAAACTAAAAATATTTTTATGATTTGCACATTTCTTATTTTGAAATCGCTTATCCAGGCTGTTAAGCTGGAGACATCCAGACGGGTCATGAAGGGATCTGCTCAGAAAACGTTATTACGGAGAAAATTTGTATATGCGAGTGGGACTGAGAAAAGAACCTGGAGTGCAACAAAAAGTTGAGTGTGGTTTCATTTTACATTGCTCTCTGTGCAACATTAATTTCCCTTCTTAGGCAGCCACTAATCAGCAATCCATTGAATTCTACCAATCTATTATAAGATTCCTAATACGAATGTGCAGCGAAATAATAGCTACATTTATTTCTGAGCTGGTATTCTTCGATTAACTCCGAATTCGGCCGAATGCTCAAATGCATTCCTTCTAAAACTAATTTATTTTTTATTTTTAAAACAAAATATTCATATTTTTGTCTCTTAGTTCTTAAAAAATTTATCAAACAATAAAAATGTAATACAAAAACTAAAATTGTAAATTACTATATTTTGTTATACTTTGTATAAATATAATTGTTGAAATAAAATCATTTACCTTAAACAAGATCTGTTTTTTGTTTTTAAAAAAGGCTATTTTATTTCAGTTGCTGGGCTCTAAAAATATATAAAATATTCTGAATGGATGAATCTATGGACTAAAAAATCGCCTAAAACCGTTATTCAAATTCAAAATTTTAATTTTCGGAACATTTGACAAAAATAAAATTTCAATAGAATTTCGCAAAATTTTGATTCTGAACGGGTTTCAACTACCAGGCGAACAGAAATGATAAGCAAGCAGCTACAGAATAAAAATTTATCTAAAAGTGTCACTAAAAGTATGCAACAATTATTAAAGAAATTTTTGTAAATTTCGAATTTATGTAGCATACTTTTAGTTGCTAATTTAAAGTTGCTTTCTGTGTTTTATAACATAATATATGCTGAATCTAAAAAAAATATAACACATATACAAAAATATATAACATATACATATACAATTTTTTTGCGTTTGTATTGAACATTCTGGGACGCTGTAACGATTCAGATTTTAGACTTCTACTTTACTTTACTTTAACTTTGGTGGGTTACAATTTTTTTTTTAATTTTTCAAAAGTTAAATTTGTATAAAATTTTTTCGTACTGCTGTTTTTGAGCAGGCCAATCTCAAGGTCATTCGATTTAGCAATCTATTTGAGCCTGCAATTTCCACAACCCAACTGAAAACTTCTAAATTAAAAAAAAAAATAGTTTTTTGTTTGAATTATTTGTTTATTCAAATAAAATTAATTAGTTATTACAATCCTTTTAATATTGCTTCTTAGTTTCTATATATAACTAACGTTAACATATTTTAACAATTTTTTTTTGTTTATTTTTTTTAACTAAATTTATTAAATAAACAAGATAAAATTTTAAATAACAATATTTTATTATAAATGGTATAAATATTATTATTTTTGAAATAAAAATAAACTGAAAAACTTAAAAAACCATGTTTTTTATTTTTATAAAAGGATATTTTGTTTCAGTTGCTTAGCTCTAAAAATACATCAAATATTCTGGCTGAAGGAATCTATGGAAAAAAACATTTTGTTGCTCCAAACCTATTGAACAGCTTAAAACCGTTACTGAAACTCAAATATTTAAATTTACTGCGGTCGATTTGGCAAAAAAAATAAAAAATTTGAATCGATTTTCGCTAATTTTTGACTCTGAACGGATTTCAGCTACCAGGCGAACAGAAATCATAAGCAAGTGACTGTAGAATAAAATTTTTTGTAAAAGTGTCACTAAAAGTATGCCACACTTTTTTCTCAAAAATTATTTTTCTGTCAATATTTTGTAGCATACTTTAAGTTGCTAATTTAAAGTTGCCTTCTGAATTTTCTGCATTTCTGTTCGCCTGGTAGATTAGCTGCTTTGAAGACCATTTGGTATGGAAAAATTGCAAATTTAAATTTATTTTTTTTATTTTTTAGCTGTTATCAGATACACAAGTGGTCGGCAAAATATATAGTACATATACACATACAATTTTTTTGCGTTGGTATTGAACATTCTGGGACGCTGTAACGATTTAGTTTTTACTTACTTTGGTGGTTTTTCAAAAGGTAAACTAGTATACAATTTTGACGTCCTGCTGTTTCTAAGCCGCCCAATCTCAAGGTAATTCGATTTAGCAATCTATTTGAGCCTGCAATTTCCGAAACCCAACTGAAAATATCTAAATTTAAAAAAAAATATGTTTTTTTGTTTTAATTATTTATTTATTCAAATAAAATTAAATAGCTATTAGTAAGCATATTAAGCACCAAGCAAACTACCATGCGGTTTTTAGGTAATAAGGCATCTCTTTAAGATTTTAATTTAGGGAAATGCAGCCAAAGCCAACTTTAAAAGCATTTAAATTCCGAGAAATTGAAGATACCGGAAACTTCACAAGAATCTCGGAATTCGTTTTGTTGGGTACATAATACATGAACTAAGCGGCTGTCACAGGAATCGCTTGAAGTTGCCTTCATCCATCAGACTGCTGTAAATAATTTTTGTAAATAGGTTAATCCTACAGGAATTACAATATAAGAAAAATACATTTCCATACATTATACCATTATTCTGACGAAAATTTTTGTTTGGACTAAAGCCCTAGCTCTTAACAAGCTGATTGCTAATAAGTAAAAACAAAATAAATTGTTTTTCTTCCAAGGCTTCGGGTCAGGACGTTATAGGGCATGCTGTATCCTGCGATTCCTGTCAAAAAAACAGCACCCTGCCCAATAAAAAGATTCCTAAGCTAGTAAGGTCCGCAAACCCATCGTAACATCCAATCAGTCTCGTTTTCCCACTCTTTAAAGCTTGAAATGATGGTGGAAAAGGCTAGACATGGAAGAACGTAGCACAGTCGAGCAGATTAATTTAATCTAAAACAAAATGTTATAGGTCTTTGATGATAAGAAATATTGCAAAGGAGTCTTCGTTTGAATCCTGACTCCAGCTCCGTTTTTTTATCAGCCCTTTCCTCGATAACACTAATGAGACTTGGTGTTCCCAAGGGAAGCGTCCTTGCTCCGCTTTTAAACAATCTACATACGGCTGATATCCTTAAAGAGCTGAAAGAGACATCACATTCTATCATACCCAGATGACATGGATGATCAAAGAGCTCATTCCATTCCGTTTGGAAAGAAAGAAAATTAAGCCCTTTTCACAATAAGACTAATCAGAGCTGGTGTGCTTTGCTCCGTTTTTATGCAATCTGTATACGGCTGATATCCCAAACTCTAGAGAGCTGAAAGAAACATCAAAGAACTATCATTCTATCATTATGTTGGCGCACCAGTTCAAGATGAATTTGAGCCCACCACAAATAAAAGTATTGTACATAAACTCATTTTACTTCAGTTAGCATATATTTCATAATAATAATAATTTATATATAGTATGATATATAATAGATATAAGTATACAATTGATGGAATATAGAAGCATAGCTTAGATAACTAATTTATACAGCGTTTCAGAATATGATATATAATATAACATATATAGTAAATTCATTTTGTGCTAGTAAAAAACAAAAGAAATAACACTGCTCAAAAGTATAGACTGAAACAAGTTATACAATCAGTGAAGCTGTTGCCAATTTGAAACAATTTATAAGCAAATGTATCTTTAAGATGCAGTATCTATCAGTTTGCTAATTTTAATCATTGACTTTGAGTTACTAGTTACTTTAAAGCTGCGGTCAATTTGAAATAATTTTAAAACAAATGTATCTTTAGTCTGTCAGTTTAACAATATAAAAATCAAGCTTATACAATTGATTTAATTGTATTAAAAGTCAAACTATAAAAAGCATACTAAAGATACAGTATCTTATAAATCAATCAGTATCTCAAAATTAGAATTTTTGAATCAGTTTAGCAGAGGGCTAATTTAAAGATTCACTTACAGCATAATATTATCAAGTTTTTGACCCAAAACTCAGTTAAACAAATCCAACTTAAATAGACAACTTAAAGATACAGTATCTCAAATAATTGTACATAATTCATTTTTGGAATCAACAGTATAGCATTACAGTTTTTTGACGCCGATGTCAGTTATCACAATTTATAATGAATAAAAATAGATACAATATCTGCCAATTTAACATTTAGCAACAGAATGCCATAAACATTATTATATCATTTACATTATAAATTATTTTAAAGCTGAACAAAGTAGCGTTTTTAAGATACAGTATCTTTCTCTCAAATTTAACAATTTTTTTTGAGCAGTGTTACATAAAAATAATATTAAAATAGTAGCAAGAAAATGTCTTGTGCATATATATATCGCGTATATAATATATGAGTATATGCAAGAATAATATCGTTTAGTTTGTTTTTTTTTTTGTGTGCACGGAACCAATAACAAATGACTTTAAAAATACATCGCATAAAACTAAGTTCTAATAAAAACTAAAATTCCAATAAGCATATAACAACAAACATATTTTAAAGCATACTTTCAGGCGGCGCAATTAAAGCAGAGTTTGTTTTGAAGCGTTATGGTTGTCTCTATAGACACTCCACTCTAAACAGCTGTGCCCGCATTGAGCGAACGACGCGGCATGGGCTTTGGCGGTAACTGCGGCTTAACGCTCACCGGTGGACTCGCGCTAGCCACCATTGCCTTCTCTTGATACTCCACATAGCCACTCTCATCACTGCACTCAGAGTCCGAATCCTGACCAGCTTCGCTGCGTTGTTGCGCCGAATGTTTGCGCGTGCGCTTGGTGCGTGCACTGGGCAGCACCACCACACTCTCATTGCCCAACAACTCCAGTCCATTTAAGGATGAGCTGGTGTTATGCTGGTGGAACTGCTGTAGTTGGTCGCATCGCTGTTGTGACGCAGCTGCAGTCGCTGTGACTCCAGTCTTTGGTAGATGATCTCCTCTAGCACCTGCTCGTTGTCATTGCTGTCGTCCGACCTGCCCATGTCCATGTACTCGCCCATATGCTGTTTGTACTTTTGCGCCAACTCCTCATGATTGGCATTTGTGACTGTGCTGGCGGTTTCGCAGCCGCTTGAAATAGAGCCCTCGTCGCTGTCAGGATTGTGTAATTTTTGTGTGCCACCATTGCCGGTTGCAGCGCTGGCATCCTGCGCTGCGCTCAAAGCAGCCGAGTTGGCATTGGAGCTAGTTGTAGAGCTGGAGGCATTGGATGAGATAGATGATTGCTGCTGATGACGATATTGCAGCTGCGCATATTGTGCATTTGTTTCCAAACTGCTGCCGCACTCATCGCTGTCCAGTTGCTCAGTTTTCGTTTTACGCATAGAGCTGCGATGCAGCATGGTCAGTAAGGCTGCCTGCCGGAAATAATGATCATCATCCATAAAATCCTCTTCGCCATCGCTGCACATGCCGTTGCGTCGTAGCGTTACGTTCAATAACTCAGTATCAAAGTCAGCTTGTGGATCCGCACTAGGATCGCTATTTATCGTAGGCAACAGACTCAGTGGCTCTTCTTCCTCCAGCTCCAACACGTTGTCCTTAAGCTCACTAAGACTGACCAAACTTTGGCTGGTATTCTTGTGCAGCTGCATATCGAAATAGTGCAACAACTCAGTGCTGAGTGTTGTATTGGTATCGTAGTTATTGAACTTGAGCAGCTTCTCAAAATCATCGGAATCAGAGCCATCCGAAGCAGGCGTCAGTGGTGGAGTTATAATTGGCTGCTCCAAGGCTACGGGCTTGCTGATAACTGCAGCTGCTGTATGAGCACAGCAACCCACTGCTAGAATTTTGCCCGTGCGTTGTATGGAATGTCCGCGGCAGCAACGTCTTCTACCTAGTGTCATAGCCGGATACAGCGAATCCCTTTGACAGCATGATCGCATTTCGGGTTCATTGGTCTCTTCAATTTCATCGCCCTCCTCCTCGCCAATGGCCTCCTCAATGGCTATCAATTTGGGTGCCGATTTTGAACGCTCCAACGGCGGACGATAATTATTACCGCCCACGCTGAGCATGATCTTGTGACGCGGCAAGCTAGGATTATCATAAACCGCATTGGCCAGACTTAAACGCGCATTTTGCTTAAGAATTTTCTCGCGTTTAAATTCACGCAAAGCGCTCTACAGATTGTCCTGCAAAGGAAGGGAGAAGAACAGATGTGAGTCTTGGAACAGTAGTTATAGTTAGTACAACAACTTACCTTCAAAGTTTCGCATATATCCTGTGCAATCTTCTCCTTTGCGCAGAGCACCGCATGACAGCGCAGCTCATGCTTCAGCTTGCGTCCCTCATGTCTATAGATCCAGCAGAACACCCGCGGATAGTTCTTTGGCGCACAGCAATAAGTTATACGATTGGCCCAGTACTCGGTCAGTCCATGTTGTCTGGTAGTAGCCTTTAAGCCCGAGGCGCATACCTTAATGCGCATAATAACATCCGGCTTGGCCTGTTGTGTATAGTTACGCCACAACGTGTTCAGCTGCTTCTCCACGCAACCCTCACCTGCTGAGATAGAAGCTTTAAAAAAAGTTTCTCGGAAACTTAAAACATTAACAACTCACCCTTGGCCCAGCCGGTCAGCACATTGCCCAGATAGGAGACCTTAAACTCCGGATCGGGTGTGCTTATATCCACGCTGTGTGTGCGCTTCCACCAGAGCTTGCCCAGCCCACGTGTTAGCGTGCGCATAGCCTTGGCGCTTAGATCACCGGGTCGTGGTGGTGTTTGCTGCAGCAGCTCACGGCCAACACGCTCATTGCGACAGCCGCCATAGAGATCCCGCGAATCTGTAGTCAGCGTGACCACATTGGTGATTGTAACCGTTTCACCGCTGCCTGCAATGTCACCGTCCTCCTTGGACATGCGCTTAAAACGCTCCAGATAGGGTCCGGCACGTCTGCGTCCGCTAAAGGTATTGAATTTTCCCTCGCTGGCCAGACGCTTCTGTTCCTGCTTCTCGAACTTCTTGGCATTGTAGGTATTGCCCAGCAGACGCGCAATGCTGCTGCTCTTGACGAACTTGTGCGTTCTGGGAGGCGTGCCAATGGGCACAGGCGGTGTAGGAGGCAACATTAGACTGGACACAGCTGTTGTTGGATTTGTTGTTTGTGTTTGCGTTTGGGCTGGATTTGGGGTTTGTGTTTTGGTTGAGCTCTTTTTGCCAAAATGGAAAAGTGTACGACGCTCTTTGGACTTTTTTAATGTGTTGCTGTTGTTCGCATTTGGTTCGTTGTTGTTTGGTGTTGTTGGTGTGGTTGTTGTTGTTGTTGCTGCTGTATTTGAACAACTTTTATTGTTGATTACCAAATTGTTGGTGCTGTAATCATCGTATTCATTGTTGTTATTATGTGAGGCTATAAAATCCACTTCATCGCGGCTTTCCTGCTGCTGATGTTGTTGCTCTGCCATGTTGTTGCTGTTGTTGTTGGCCATTTTGCACTTGTGTTGTTGTTGGCAATTTTTTTTAATTTTGTTGTTGTTGTTGCAATTCCCTTTATTTGCTATGACATATTTTTTTTGTTTTTGTTTTTTATTCTTTTGTTAACTTAAGTATATTAAAGAGATTTCTAAGCATAAGAACTGGACGGCCTCAGGACTTTGTCGAAGATCTTGAGCAAAAAGATGAGGATGAAGAATTGGCCATTGAAGTGCATGAATTGCATGACGAGGACCGCATGCGACGTTTATTCCGTGCAGACCGCATTTCACAAATTCTTACGGGTCAACAGTATCTATTGTCGTCATGGTGAAAAAATTAAAAACAAATTTCGTCGTTTCTTAGACCTGCCTGCAGATTTGCGCATACCTACACCCACCATGAACATCCTGGCCTACTTGGCAGACGAAACTATTGCGGCCATTGTGGACTACTCCATTCTAACACGACTTAATTCGGATAACCGTGCTACTGAGCCATACAGTCGTGTAACTTCAGCTGGTGGCAGCCCAGCCATGATGCATGTGTGCCCAGAGGTAACCCAGGGACGAGGTATGGAGGTGGTCAAGCCCATAAGCGTACAAGAAATTCACGAAGCTATGCGTAGATTTCGCCAAATGAGCAATCACAAAATTGGTCAATATAGAAATTCGTGCGACATTGATTTTAGACGGAGCTTTTTAGCCATCTAGCTTTATTCCATAATTTTGTTTTATAAGATAATTTTAAAATAAAGAATATATAGATAGACAAGCCATTACACTTGATTTATTTTGTGTACGACAATTTGCTTCCAATAAAGAGTTATTTATAAACTACCAATGATTAATAAAATTTCAAACATTTTGTAAAATTAAAGTATATAGAACTACAAGTTCTACAGTTCTTTGGAAAAATTAAACCTTTGCAGGTAAATAAAATAAGCTGTTCAATACGGCAAAGCAAAATAATTGTTTAAATCAAGTAAAGATTTAAAAGGAGTGTTTTTCCAAAACAAAGCGACTTGCTTACACAAAAAAAATCAATGAAATTAGTTTGGTTACGTTACGTTGAAAAATTTTTTCTATCATCAGCGTTTAGATCTTCTTCAGCGACTAGCTCCACCTCTTGTTCCTCATCCTCTCTGTAATCAGAGTATCGCATATTTTGGTGTAGCAGTACTGCATTTATATGGCATTTTGTCTCCTCGTGTTGTCGCATATGATGCAGTAAACGGAAATCTTTTTTACAATAAGAACAATGGTACTGCTTAATTGTCCGAATGTATGAGCTCGTGCTTGGTCAATGAGAGAGCGTAGGAAAAGGCCTTGTCACATACTTTGCACACATACGGCTTTACTCCGCGATGTGCACTAAAAAGAAAGAAATTTAAGCAACGACTTTGTAGAAACTGGAACTGCAGACTTACTTTTCATGTTGCTTTAGCACGCTCTCGTAATAAAATTGACGGCTGCAATAGCTACATTTAAATGGCTTGCTGCCTGTATGGGAATACATATGTTTGCGTAGTTGCTCTCGATCCTGAGCCGGCTGCTCTTTAAAAGGCATTTCAATTTATGCTGAGTTTAACCAAAAGACAATTGAAATAAATTTAATTTTTAATATTAAAAAATTAATGTATATATACATAAAAAAAAAATAGTTCCCTGTTAGACCCCTTGGAGTAGAGGCATATGGGATCTCTATTAATAACTGTTCGAACAGAACAGGGACCTACAGCTTATAGCCGAATCTGAACGGCGGTGTCTTTAATTAATAGAGACTTTCATGGCAAATAGGGTCTTTGAGCTAGCGATGCCAGTGCTAGGCAAATGCACCAGTGCTACTGCGGGGAATCGAACCACCGACCTTCGGTTTTAGAGGCAGGTACGCTACCACTTACGCCACCGACGGCCACATACATATATATCTATCTATATCTATATATATGTATATATACATATCTATATATATGTACATACATATAGAAAATTAAACGTAAAGTTAAAAGCTATACTTAAACAATAACTTTATATGTATTTATATAAATTAATCTTATAATAATAATAAATAATAACCAATAACTTTATACATGCATATGTACATACATATGTATTTATATAAAATAACCTTTATTGGTTATGTATAGCTTTTAACTTTACATGTAGATGAATATCACGACTTTATGTTTTTGTAAAACAATCAATTTTATAATTTTTGAAGAATTTTTGCATCCCTATAATTAATACTAAAAAATATTATGTTTAAAGCTAATTGAATATTAAAATTTATGTTAGTAAGCGGTTAACCTTAAACAATGCCTGGAAGCATCTAGAGAAGTTGATGCAACACAATAATGCTAAAAATTACCATTCAGCACCATTTTGAAATGTTTCAAATCGGTACATATATTTAAAAGTAGTAATTAAATTAACGTAAAACAATACTTACTCAATAGTTTTATACGTTTATATTAATAAACAAGCTATCTTAATATTTCGTGCGCCACAGACTTCAGAGTGCTTCAACTGCGTCGGTAATAAAAGCAATCGATAATGGCATTTTGCATAAATGTTTTTATTAATATCGATATCAGGGAAATTTCCCTGTTTTTTACTGTAATTTGACGGCTTGGGAAATTAAATCTGTTTTTTTTTAAATCAATAGGTGATGCATGAACTTCCTTTGGTGTTTGTTTATGATTTAAGTTGTTTTGCTTTTTGCTGATTTACATTAGTAAATTTTAGATTAGCTAATATATTTTTTTCAAATTTATAAAAATCCACTTTAAGTCTTTTAATATTGAAGTGTTGAAAGTGCCTTAAAGAGCGTATTTTCCAGCACCAACTCATGAAGCAGACACATGTTGCAAAGTATTTTACAAGGTGCCGCAAACAATCGGATCAAGTTCACATTATATAAGGTAGCTGTTTGAAATAGTGCACCAATTTGGATCAAACTATATAAATACTTACCTTAAATTAAAATCACATAAATTTGGTCGAGATATTTTCAAAAACAAAAAAGTTTTTCTAACAATAAATAGTTATTCTCAAACAAAATTGTATGACAGCAGCATGCTGTAAAGAGCTAACATAATAATGTTAATTTACAGAAGAGATTCAGGCATAAGAAAAAGTAAGTAAAACGCTGGACATTTAAAACAGTTTTTGTTAAAAAACCTTTTTGTTTCGTTTAGTTGGAAGGTGAGTATAAAATATCTATCAAGACTTTTTTGTAAGTAGAGAATTTTTCATATTTTTTAGCTTGATTGGCAGATGGGTCCAGCCAGACTTTTCCAATTTAAATTGTATTTTTAACGTACATATTTCTGATTAAGCAATTATCAGAAAATTCTTGAGTAGTTGGCAATGCAGTTTGTTCAAGAATTTAACGCAATTGCAAGTAACTGAAAACTCTACTGCAGCCTCCGGATTAACAAACCTTTGAAATTTGATTCAACAAAATTTAAAGAAAGCACCAAAACTTCAAGGAATCGTCATAACTATACAGGTATTACTATACAGCTCGAGAGGACTGAGCCCCAGAAATCAATAGATTCTTGAAAAATAGGAGGCATCGCTTGAAAGCCATTATAATATAATATATATGTACTAATACATATATTTTCCAGGAGCTCTATACGCTCGTGACCTTGAGTTTTTGCACAGAACCTTTTATTTTATCGGAAAGGAATTGGAAAACAGACCAATGAGTTGAACTGGTAATGCTCCTATAGGTTTAAGGGCATTTTTGAGACCCACTAAATGAAATTTGTAAAATGAAGTATTATCTAAAATAAAAATTATTACGAAAGATGAAATCTTTGCTAAGCAGATTTATTGACGAATTTTCGTGTAATGCGTTTTGGACTGACAAATAAAGCGAACATGTAAATATTTATCAATTAAAGACCAAGGATCAGGCCCGTCGAGACGGAGACTTTTTCCGCCCGGACCGGGACCCGGGGCCCGAACTCGAGAGTCATTCGGTTAGTTTTTTGCGTAAAATATATAGTAAATTTTCATTTCACCAGAGCTCCGTAACATACTTTTTTGTTAACCATATCGAATGTTATTATTATGATTGCAATGATAGAATATAATATGGTTCAATGGTCCAATGAATATATTTTATATGTAACTGATTGATTTGGGGAGAGACGCTCTATGGGCCATATAGTGCGCACCTTTAGAAAATAGAGTATTATGTTTTTACGTAATTCAAAAATTACTTCGAAAACTAGAGACGATTTTATTATATGTACTTTACGACCATTTTTGATCGATGCGTTTTTTTTAGATCTGCATTGTAGTTTTATGAAATGCATTATTATGATTTTATCAAATCATCAATTCCCTTAGAAATCCTATCTATGTATACTTTTTTTTATGTTGATCTCACACTTTTCAATAATTATACGCATTTTCATGAATTAAGAAAAATTTATAACGGATCCAAAATTTCCCCCGGGGCCCAGTATTCTCTCTACGGTCAAGGATAATATGTATTATTTATTTTTTTCCCAAGTATTATTTAATTAGAATTGGTTCCAAAACATACATGGCTTGTTATTTACAGAGTTTCAGGTAAAGAAGCATCGAAGCAGTCAATATTGCTAAATATAATAATAATAATATAATAAACTAAAAATATTTTTATGATTTGCACAATTCTTATTTTGAAATCGCTTATCCAGGCTGTTAAGCTGGAGACATCCAGACGGGTCATGAAGGGATCTGCTCAGAAAACGTTATTACGGAGAAAATTTGTAAATGGAAGTGAAACTGAGAAAAGAACATGGAGCGCAACAAAAAGTTGAGTGTGGATTCATTTTACATTGCTCTCTGTACAACAGGAATTTTCCTTCTTAGGCAGCCACAAATCAGCAATACATTGAATTCTACCATCTATTATAAGATTTCTAAAAAGAATGTGCAGCGAAATAATAGCTACATTTATTTCTGAGCTGGTATTCTTCGATTAACTCTGAACTCGGCCGAATGCTCAAATGCATTCCTTCTAAAACTCATTTATTTTTTATTTTTAAAACAAAATATTCATATTTCTGTCTCTTGGTTCTTAAAAAATTGATCAAATAATAAAAATGTAATACAAAAACTAAAATTGTAAATTACTATATTTTGTTATACTTTGTATAAATATAATTGTTGAAATAAAATCATTTACCTTAAACAAGATCTGTTTTTTGTTTTTAAAAAAGGCTATTTTATTTCAGTTGGCTCTAAAAATATATAAAATATTCTGGATGAAGGAATCTACGGACAGAACCATTTTGCTGTTGAAAACCAAATAAGCAGCCTTTACCGTTATTCAAATTCAAAATTTGAATTTTCTGAGCATTTGACAAAAATAAAATTTCAATAAAATTTTGCAAAATTTTAACTCTGAACGGGTTTCAGCTACTAGGCAAACAGAAATGACAAGCAAGCAGCTGAAGAATAAAAATTTATCTAAAAGTGTCACTAAAAGTATGTAACACTTTTTTGAAAATATTTTTAAAATGTAAAATTTATGTAGCATACTTTTAGTTGCTAATTTAAAGTTGCTTTCTGCATTTCATGCATTTCTGTTTGCCTGGTAGTAGCAGCTGCTTTTAAGACAATTTTTGATAGGAAAATAATAAAAAATAAAAAAATGTGTTTTTTTTTAAGTTGTATTATGAGTTTGAACGGTTTTTAGCTGCCAAAAAATGGATTTTACTTCAATAACTTTGCAGGTTTTATATATTTTTAAACAATCAAAACTCTTTTTTTAAGTTATTTTGTAATGTATATTTTAATGTTTCCTTTTTTTATTGAACGTTTAAAATAATATGCAATAAATATTTTTTAAATATAATATACTTTAAATTTTAATATGCATGTGTGTGCTTGTTTTTCAGAATTTTCACATTTTTATGTATTTAGTTAATCTGCCTTATATATATTTCCCGCTTGCTTAAATACATACATACATAATTTTATTGTATTTTCTTTTCTATACATGTAAATTGAACTATTCTTTATTATATTATATTTAAATACATAATTAAAAAAAAAATTTTAATTTCGTTAGCGCCAAAAATTAATATTCCATTTGCTACAACTGATTTATAAGTGAGTTATATATCATGTAAGTTTATAAAATATTATACTTTAAATATTTGTTAATAAAAGTAAACCACGCCCATTTAGAAGGGCTTAAGTAAACTCCGCTGCTCTGTATATAGCTTTTTTTTGTGTTTATGTGTTGTAGTTTATACATCATATATATATGCATATGTATAAAAATCATTTATGCGCCTGTAGTTGCCTTTACTTATGTGTAAGTACTTGATTTTAATGTTTTATTTTAAATTTTTAGTTTTATTAAATATATAACACTACACTAATAGCACATTTGAAATTCCCTTTATTTGCTATGACATATTTTTTTGTTGTTTTTGTTTTTTATTCTTTTGTTAACATAAGTATATAAAACACTATATGATTTCATTCGTTACTTTTTTGCTTTACTAATTATTATTATAATTTATTATTTTAGTTATTTATATGTATAAGTTTTTACGTATGTGTATTGGTATTGTTTTAATCGCTTAATTATTTATTTTCTTTATGTATATGCATGCTTTGCTAAATACTTTTACTTTTTTTTATTAGTTTTGTTTTTTTAAATGCTGTTAATTATTTTATTTATATATTATACTCGATTTTTTTTAATATTTTCCTGATATTTGACTGTTTTTACTGTTGCAATTTTAATTTGTTCTATACATAAGTATAATATTTATATATATATATGTATATATATTGTATATGCCGCTATATAACTTATATATTTATGTATATATATTTATATAAAATTGTTGTTTTATTTCGCTGAGGTGGAAAATTCTTTAATTAATAAGGTTACTTGTTGTTCTCTTGCTGCTGCTTCTTATATATTTCTTCATTGTCCTTTTAACTTTTTTTATAAATAATTAATATATTTTTTTTTAAGTAAAGTAATTTATTTTTGTTATTACATGCTTTGTAAAATACTTACTAAACATTTTTTTTGTTTTTTTTTGCTTAAATGGCCTAAACGCTTTTTGTTTGAGCTCAAAAACTTAATTAAAAATTTACATTAAGTAAACTAATGTTTATATACAAAATTGTACAAAATTTTTAGTGCTGTTTATTTAACTTCTTTTTTTAATATTTTTTATTGTGTCTGCGCCAATATTTTTGTTGTGTTTTTTTTATATGGAAGCAATTTTGTCAATTTTCAAAAACAGGAACGGGTCAGTTTTAGATAGTTTTGGTCCCAATACGGCTGAACGGGCAAGTCGAAGAACAAGTTGCAATAATGAATAAAAATATTAAAATTAATAATAAATAAATAAAAGATTATAATAAATAAATAAAAAATTATAATAAAAAAAAAATATATTTTATATATTTATTTCAATTCTTAGTTTTGTTTTTTCGTTGAAACTTAAAACACGTAAATACTAAGTTTTGGAACTAGTTCCAACTTTAGAGTTGAACAAATCTTCTCCACACTAATTTTACTTTTTGAAAATTTTCCGATTGTTCTACATTTTTGCGTCGTAATAAATAGGGTTAAAAATCGAAAACTCTTTTGCCATAAAATGGAAATCTGTTGATTTTATATTGGAACCAGAGCTTCAAACAATATTTTTTAAGTTCGAACACTTTGATGGAGTTACCATGTTTTTATTTTAACATGAATACATTTTGAAATTTTGTTCTTTCAACTGCTAAAGTTTCCTAATGAGCAAGTAGTCTCAAATCCTTTCGAGAGGTTAACGATTAATCAAGCAAACCGATAAATATCTCTAAAATGATATATTTATCGCAAACCAAAATAATAAAAAGACATATAATAAATTTATTTCTATGTTTAGTTTTGTTTTTTAATTAAAAGTTGAAATATCTAAACACGAAGTTTTATAACTGGTTCCGAACTGGTTTAAAGGTGAACAAATTTTCTCCACATTTATTTTACATTTTTAAACTTTACCGATTGTTGTACATTTTTGCGTCGTAATAATTAGGGTTAAAAATCGAAATTTCGTTCGCCTTAAAATGGAAATCTGTTGATTTTATATTGGGATCAGAGTTTCCAACAATATTTTTCAACTTCGCACACATTGATAGAGTTACCATGTTGTTACTTTAACATGGATACATTTTGAAAGTTTGTTCTTTCAACTGATATAGTTTCCAAATGAGCAAGTAGTCTCAAACCCTTTCGAGAGGTTAACGATTAATCAAGTAAAATCGATAAAAATCTTTAAATTGCATATTTATCGCAAAGGAGATGAACTTGACTCCTGGTTTTCTTAACATTTTTTGTTATTTCCATTTTTTGATATATTTTTTTGATGAATAAATCTGCTCCACATTAATTTTACATTTTTAAACTTTACCGATTGTTCTACATTTATGCGTCGTAATAAATAGGGTTAAAAACCTAAAATCGTTCGCCTTAAAATGGAAATAGGTTGTTTTCATATTGGAACCAGAGTTTCCAACAATATTTTTCAACTTCTAACACTTTGATGGAGTTGCCATGTTTTTATTTTAACACGAATACAATTTGAATATTTTAATTGATAAAATTTCCACCGATGTTTTAAACGCTTTCGAGATGTAAATATGAACGATTATTCAATCAAAATCGATAAAAATCTATAAAATTAATATTTATCGCAAACGAGCTGAACTTGACTCTGATTTTCTTAACATTTTTTAATTATTTCTATTTCGTTTTTATATTTGGTAGAAGCTTTTTATTCTCCACGCGAAGTTTTTTTTTAGCATACCGCTTAGAAAACCTTTTGAAAATGTAAAATTTTTCGTTAGTTTCAAGGGATTTTGTGGAAATTCGTCGCCAAAAAGCAACGCTAGAAAAACCTTAGATTGTTTACGCTAATCTGAAAAAACAAAACTCGATATTTATAGACTATGGTAAAAATCAACAAAATATACAAATCTTTTGAAATCAAAAAAATAAAAGTGTCAACATTTTGTAATTAGTTAAAAATTTATTTAAAATAAAATTTAATAAAACACACAATTTGAAAAAACGCAATAATAAAAGTTATTTTTTAAATTAAACAATAAAATATATAATAATACACAATAATTAATTGATAATAAAGAAATCAGTAACATTGTTCATCAGCAATTGGTGGTGTGGTCTTAACTTAAAAAAAAAGTAACTAAAACATACATCAGTTAAAAAATGCTACTAGCCTAGCTTAGTTTAAAAAATAAATCTGCTCACTTTCTAGCTTAAATATACAAAAACAAGGCTAAATATTAAATACATAAGTTACTTAGACATTAACACAATTCATTTAGTTAAATTATAAAATTAAAAAAAAAACAAGGCTAAAAGAGCATGAAACATTCGGTACTATATTACTATATATATAGCAAAGATTAAAGTTTACTCCATTGGAGCTGATTGCAAAATAATTTATTACATGGTTTTTTTTTTAATTACTTGGTTAATTAAGTTAAAATGAGAGCATAAGCCAAAAGCTAAGGTCAAACGAGCAGTTTATTTCTAAAAAGGTAAAAACCAAATTTTTTTTATGGAAATTTCCTACGCATGCTAAAGAGGACTCTTTTAGACAAATTTCCTAGAAATGCTGAATAGGATTTTTTAGGGAAATTTCCTAGACATGCTAAATAGGGTTTTTTTTAGGGAAATTTCCTAGACATGCTAAATAGAATTTTATTAGGAAAATTTACTAGACATACTAAATATGATTTTTTTGGGTGTTTAAAATGGAAGCTGGGGTTTACATATTGACGAAAGTTCTCGTAAATGAAAAGTGTTTATTTATAGGAGGTCCTTCATACAGTTTATTCTCAGCCTCTAAGGGATCTACATAAGAAGAGTCTTAATGGGCTGTTGCCTGTTCCGGCCAAACTCTACACTACATAAAATGCATATAATTAAAAATACAGATATTTTTATAAATATAAAATTAATGGCAGTCAATCAGATGCAGTGAACGCAACAAAAAGATATATGCATTTCAAATACTTTGGATTATTTCGTATATAATTAGGAATTTATAAAACATGGCATACGCTAAGCCCGTTCCCAAACGACTTTAAGATACTCTGTACCATGCTTCCAAAAAACTGGTTTGGTTATAATATATTTATAAACAAACGAATTGTTAATCTAAAACCCCATATTGGAGCTCCATAACATTTATAAAACAATAAAACTCCCGTGGCATAATGAGCAATATAATCTAAAAGTTTGCTTGCTCTAGCTCTTAGCATCTCTTCTCAGAGATCTCTCCAGGCGTTCAAACACAAGGACATGGGAATATCGACTACTCTAGACACACTGATCTGACATTAGATAACTTTGGAAGGTTTTCAACAACTCCTTCTGTGTGTTACATATATTTTCGCAAACTTAATATACCCTTAGTAGGATATGAAAATTGTCTTTTTGATTCAGCCGCTAGCTGATAGATTTTGACATTAGCTTACAAGTTGGGTTATATATTTTGAAGGAAAAGAACAAAATCCAAGGACCGAGACTCTATTTTCTGCAAATCTTTTGTTTGCAACAATTTTCAAATTCAAATTTCGATTTACAGCAATCAACATATTGTTATCGATAAATCGATTTTGCTACAAATAACTTTGCCTGTCTGACCCTAGCTTAAGCCATGCCTTTCTACTGTTACTTGCTCTTCTCTAACTCGCTTATAAATTTTTTTTTTCTTTGTGGTTTCTCGAAAATTTAACTAAATTAATTTACATTAATTAATCGTTGTGTTTGTATTGGCATTTGTGGCGCCATTGGCCGGCGCTGGTGGTGCCAACAACACATCGCCAGTGTTGCTTTTGCTGTCCAACGACCAGTCCCAGTCTTTGCCCTTGGGCCTAAACTTTGAGGACTTGTGATGATGATGATAATTTGAGGAGCTATGATGCGGCGACTTTTCCTTTGGCGACTTGCCCGATTTGCTAGAACTTTGTGTGGGCGTATTGCCTGCTCCAGCAGCTGGCTCATGTGCCGGGCCATTGCCTGCGGCATCTGCAGCTGTGGGCGGCGCACAGCTTGAGTTGGAGTAAGCCAACAGCTCATCGCAATCGTATTCCCAATTGCGTTCACAGAATTTCTTCTTGTAATGTTTCTCCGAAGAGCTCTTAGATTTGCGCTGATATTTAAGCGGTATCTTTAAGCTGTTGCCGAGGGAGGACTCCGGCGCCACGGCCAAAGGCGGCGTGGCCACGGCAGCATTGGGGCTAGGCGTGCGCGGCAGTCCTATGTCAGACAAAGGCGGCGACTCTATAGCGCTGGGATCCACAGGTGAGACGGTCTTCAGCGAGCTGCTGGCATGCAGCGAGGAAGTTGTAGACTTCATGCTGCTGTCACTCAGCTGATCTGTGCCCAGATGCTGCTGTTGATGCTGATGATGATGACTGCTCAAACTGTTGCTGTGCAGATGCGCATGGCTGTAGAGACTGTTGCTATTGCCACCGCTGGAGCTGCTGCTGCCGCCGCTGCTGATGGGCAAATCCAGCTGCGAAGAGGTTGAAGATGTTGACAGAAAAGTGCGTGCTGCATCCGAATTGCTGCTGCTGTGCGTAATGCCTGAATCCGGTGAGGTATTGCAGCTGATGGAAGCGGGCACAGTATCGGCATCAATGGAGCGACGTGTTTTGTCCAGCTCGGTGGAGGCAAAAGCGACCAAACGATCAAAGCCAGAGCTGACGCGATGCTGCCAATGGGATTCATCATCGGCGGCTATGACGTCATCTGTTTGAGTGTTGAGTTTCAGAGAGAGTAAAAAGAGGGAACATTAGTTACAATTTTTTAATGAAGATAGCTGCAAAATTAGCTTTAAAAGATTTTGTTTTGTGGTGGATTGATGGAGTACTGCATGGCTAGACGGTTACAATGTGGGTTGGTTTTCAGTGCGTGGTTTGGTTTTTTTAATTTTTATTTTACAATATTATTTTTTTTTTTGGAAATGAATTTTATACACGTAGTATGAAAAGTTTGGTGTAGTAAGCTGCGCGCTAAGCTGGCGGCTAACTCGTCGTGTAGCTAGGCCCTAAAACTGCGTACAGTTGTGTGCAAAAACTCAAAAGAAATGCATAGAAATGTATAGAACTAGTTTAAAATAAACAAATAATAAATGATAAACAAAGAACTAAAATAAAAATGTGACTATAAAAAATAATAAAAAAAAATGAAATAAAAAAAAATAAAATAAAAAATTATACCAATTAGGCGCAACAGAACTTACCTCATGCTCATTATAATTTTTTGTTTTCATTTTCATATAATTTTGATATATTTTTTTTTTTGGCATAAATTCTGTTTCTTTTTAATTAAAATTTAGTAAATTATTATTAACGCAAAAATTAATTTGTCTTTTATAGTTTATACTTTAATTTGTACTTGCTCAACATACTTAAATTTTTTTTTAGTTTTATAGGTTTTACTTTTTTTTTTTTTGGTTTTTTGTTATAATTTTGTAACTTTTTGTATGCTTGAGAATTTTTTTTTTTGATTCTTTTTTTTTGGGTTCAAGTGTGCATCAATCAAACAATCGATCAGAACTATCGATTAATGGCTATTGGTACTGTGTGGCAAACTACTACTATCGGCCACAACATATCCAGCTGATAGTTTCGTTGCACCAGGATTAGACGAAGTCGTTCGAAGACGTTGTTGTGCTTCAAAACGACGTCTGGGTCGGGGATCGTAATTAGTTATAGTACGTTGTTGCGTTGCCAAATCGGTAACTGTATGGAGTAGAGCATATAGAATGGGGATAAAAGAAGAACTGGATAAGAAATGGGGACGGTTTTTGTTTCGATATTTTTTGTTTTCGGCTTTGCCAATTATTTTTTGAGTTCGGATATTTAAATAAAATAATATTAGTTGCGAAAACGGTGTTAATTTTGAAATAAAATTTACAGCAAGAAATGGTTAAAAAAAAAGTATTTATATAAAGAAGAGCATTGGCATTGGCGAGCTTTGTATATATGTATTTATATATATATAAATATGTGTGTGTAGGCATGATTTTTTTTTTTCGTTTGACCAATAAAAAATAAATATTAATTTTATTTGATATGCAAATGAGTTTTGATGATATTTTTAATGTTTCGATGTAATGAGTTTTTTATGTTACACGATTTTATTTTTATTTATTATACAGAATTTTTATCGATTTTATTGTCACTTAAGATGCTTTTACTTTGGTATATTTTAACTTAAATTTAAATGGCTTTCTTTTATAAAAACTTAACTTTGTAGAGTTAAGTTAAACAGGTTTTTACAAGTTTAATTTTTGTGTTGGTTTGAAGATCCTTGCAGTGGGTAAAACCGAATTTTATTTTCGAATTTTATTTGTTGAAATTAATTAATTTAGTGCGGGAAAAAATAAAGAAATAAACAGTGGAATTGGAAAAATATGAATCCTGTTTATAATTCGGATTGGTAGCAGGCAACAGTAAGGTCCAAGAAAGTTTGGTTCAAAAATAAACCAAGTGAATTTTAAGGTGACTGTACTTGTAGTTAATTTTTAATTATTTTATTCATTTTAAGTCTTGATTTGAGATTTTTCTATTGATTTGAGATTCTTTGTCTTATCTTCTATTAAGCCCAATAAAAATTTTCTTTAGAGTTGAAATTTGAATCAAAGCGATTTCTGGCACAACACGATATTATAATTTTTAAGCTTTTCTGCGAGGATTTTTAAGCTTCGACTTACCGAAGTTGTCTTTTATTGTTGATTTTTTTTTCTTTTTTTTTTTTGCTGTTTGCGCTTAATAGCTAAATACATTAAACTTTTGTTACAAAGTATGCAAAATAAAATTAATTAAATAAAAAAGACAAGCTACAAAATAAAAAATTAAAGCAATAATTCACTACAGCAAATAGCCATATTACCAAGGATAATAATATTTGAATATTTATATATATGTATGTAAAAAGACTTCTTTCGGTTTTCACTTTGTTCTTAAGAACCTCAGTTTATATCAAATTTAACTAAAATAAAAATAATGGGATTTTTCATAGTCTTAAGTCAGTGGGGCCCCTGGGGTCTACCGGTGTAACCTAACCTATATTTTTTAAATTTTTTTTAATTTTTTTAAATTGAACAAGAAATTTATTAAAATTTTACTTGCACACGCGCATGCATTATAGAATCTTTTAAGCTTATTAATTATAATATTATTGTAATTTATTTAATTTTAAAGCAACTTTATATAAAAGAGGATCCTAAGCTCATAAAACTTTGCCATAAAATTACGTCTTTGGAACTATTTATTCATTACATTCTGTTTTTTGATAACCTAACCTATAATTTTTTTTAAATACACAAGAAAATTATTAAAATTTTAAAGGTACAAGCCCATGCATTATAGAATATTTTAACATTATTAATTAAAATATTATTGTAATTTATTAAATTTAAAGCAACTTCATATAGAAGAGGATCCTAAGATCATAAAACTTTGTCATAACATGCTTCTTTGGAATAATTTATTCATTACATTCTGTTTTATAATTTAAGCTTCCGAATTTTATAAATTTTGTATAACAAATACAGCTTTTTGGAAAATGTTATCGAATATTTTCGTGCGAAAATTTTCTGAAGGGTTTGTTATATATTCCAATGCTGGGTAATACTGCTAAGTAGAGTAAAACTCTAAAAAAAAAAGCTTCCCTTCTGAAGGCAAAATAAAATTGGGTTACTATGATCGAAATTTCCTTCCGAAATTTTGTATAACAAATACAGCTTTTTGAAAAATGTTATCGAATATTTGTGTGCAACAATTTTCTAAGAGGTTTGCTAAATATTCCAATGCTGGGTAATACTGCTAAGTAAAGTAAAACTTAAAAAAAAAGCTTCAGTTCTGAGGCCAAACTTTCATGGGCCTCAATTCCCATTAAGAATATTCGAATAAATACTGCAGTTTATCGATATCTTTACACTGCTATAGTTCTGATAAATGCAACTATAGTGAAAAATTGCATTGTTAAATCGATAAGAGAGAATCGGAATCTAAATCCAGAACAGATTAATTTTACATCTTTTTATGTTTTTCTTATTTAGTCTTATATTGTATCGATATGTTTGGAAAACTAAGAGGACAAACTTTCATGGGTTGCAATTCCAGTTTATCGACATCTTTACACTGCTATAGTTCCGAAAAATGCAACTATAGAGAAAAATTGTATTGTTAAATCGATAAGTGAGAATCGGAATCTAAATCCAGAACAGATTCATTTTACATCTTATTATGTTTTTCTTAGTTAGTCTTATTATATCGATATGGTTGGAAAACTTAGAGGACAAACTTTCATGGGCCTCAATTCCAATTCAGAATATTCGAATAAATACTGCAGTTTATCGATATCTTTACTATAGTGAAAAACTGCATTGTTAAATCGATAATTGAAAATCGGAATCTAAACATAGAACAGATTCATTTTACATCTTTTTATGTTTTTCTTATTTAGTCTTATATTATATCGATATGGTTGGAAAACTAAGAGGACTAACTTTCATGGTTTTCAATTCCATTTCAGAATATTCCAATAATTACAGCAGTTTTTCGATAGCTTTACACTGCTATAGTTCCGATAAATGCAACTATAGTCAAAAATTTCATTGAAGAATGAGAATCGAAGAATGAGAATCGGAATCTAAATCCAAACAGATTTATTGTTACATCTTTTTATGTTTTTAGTCTTATTTAGTCTTATTATATCGATATGGTAGGAAAACTAATTGTGTCTAAATTAAGTTTTTTATTTTTTTTATATAGAGCTTAAATTTTTTTTTTTTAATTACCAAATTACTTTTAAAATAAATAAACATTCACGAATTCTCAAAGGAAACCTTTCCTATTTAACTTAACATAATTATTTAGCTAAACGATTTATCCCAAAATTTTTTTTCGCTTTTCGTAAACAAAATGATTCTTGAAAAAAATAAATAAAAAATCTTTCTTTAGATGATTAAACTAAAAAATAATGTTAACTTAAAATATGGAAGGCGCTTCTTGGCAGTAATAGAGTTAAGAAGAAGCTTACTTAGTTTGCAAAACTCTTTTTCTAACGTCTTTGGATGGGATTTATATTTATCCAAGAATAATTGAAAAGTTGGCCTTTAATCGATAAATGGTCTTAGAGCTTTTTGCTTGTTGCCTAATATTATCACCCACACTTTTAAAATAAAAATAAATTCGACTTCTTTTACAAATTGGAAAGTGAAAACCGCAATAGGTCCTTTTTTGCCCTTTCACCTAGCGTGAAGTACAAGCTTTACAATATGTATTATATGTACAGATACAAACATGAACCATATTTCGATAGCGATTTCGATTTATCGACATATTGAGATAATTAGCATAAAAATAACATTTGGCTTTGAAAAACTTTTAAAATAAATGGCATTTTTGCATCGATAAATCCATTAATCGAAATCCAATTACGGAACAGTCTTTTTTTTAAATGTATGCATTGTATGTCGTGTAACACTTTTACCATAAGCAAAATAATAATTTAAAAAAAAGATAATTAAAATACAAAAATTATAAAAAATAACTAAAAAAAAATCATATGATTGTGGGTGCTGTTGGTATGTTTTTCTGCTGCTGTTGTTTTTTGGGCTGGAAAACAACGCTACAGTTGCTCAGCATAGAGTTCGGAATGCCGACCGTCCGGATTTCAGCAATCGCTGAGCGGTGAATACGGCGGTGGTGGAATACTGCTGGCAAACGAATTCGAGCTGCCGGATGTGACGCTGTCTGTATCAGAATCGTCAGCATCCTTGGACTGTGTCGTCATCGTTCCGGCATGATTTGTTGTTGTTAAGTCAAGAGCGTGTGCCATAGATGAGCACGACGAGCGGACTTCCAGCTTTTTGGATGTGTTTTGAGATGCTTTGATTGTTAGATCTTGAACTTGTAATTCAATGGGATTGGTATTGGTAGTGGTGGTATGAACAGTGGCAGTTGCTTTGGCGAGTCTTGTTTGGTAATGGTGTGGTTGTTGTTGTTTGTATTTATTTTTTTTACTTTTGTATTTTTGTTGTGAATGGTGTTCATATATTACAGGTGCATGGAAGTCGGAAATGTTTTCATGGTTTACGTTTGGCTTACCATCATCGGCGGCATTTGTGCGTGCGCCCACAATTGTGGGCGTAGTGCTGGTCTGATGATGATGCTGCTGCGACTGCTGGGATCTTGGCATATGCAACTGTTGCTGCTGAGCCTGTAAATGCTGATGCTGCTGCGCCGTTGGCTGCTGCTGCTGCAGCTGATGATGATGATGATTTAGCATTGGTGGCCTGGAACGCTCATCGCCCATAATTGAGTTGATTTCGGGACTCATTAGCAATGGCGGTTCTACAAGCAATTGCTTGCTGCTATTGCTGCGTCTGCCACCCGAGGAGGAAGAGGATGAGGGCGTGGGTGAGGGAGAGGCAGCATGCATTGAATGCGAGAGCGTTGCATGATGATGATGCGCGCTAGGTGCCGGCGGCGGCAAGCCACCATTAGTATGAGCATAGGGATTGCCAGCTTGTTGTTGCATATGTGGATCGTAGTGCGGCATCTTAGAGGGACGAGGTTGCTGTTGCGTTGATAGCGGCGAGCTGCGCTTAACACCCACTAAACAAAGTAAATGGATGTATAAACTTCGGTCACATCATCACATTACAACAACTTACGTTCCACTTTATGCGGCGTGCCACCATTTATATTGGTTGCATGATGATAATGCGCCGGCAGCGCATGTGGTGTTGGTTGCTGCTGTGGATGACTGCTGTAGTGTGCCAGATCTGTGGGTGTTTGTAACGATACTGCTGCTGCAGCAGCGCGGCGTTGACGCTCGCGTTCCTCATTCTCTTCCTTGTATTTACGTGCGCGCACATGATCCTGCAAAGAGGCAGCTAAACCTGGAATATATATACTATTAGTGAAAGTTAATTTAAATATGAACAGTTTGCGATATACCCTCCAGTGGCGGATTAGCACCATTCAGGCGCGGCGCGCGCAGACCACTAACGCTGCTGCTACTGCTGCTGGAGCTCTTGGACTTCTGCTGCTGCTCTTCATGGAAGTAGGCCTCTATGCAGCCCTTCATTTCGGCGCGCGGCAAAGTCACCGGTTGATACTCCCCACGGGCTGATCCTGGACGTGTGCCGCTTGTAGCTCTAGGCTGATATGGCGCCTGCTCACCACGGGAGCTGCCGCCTGAACGCGAAATAGAAGCGCTGTTGTTAAGCTGCTGCTGCTTGCTAACATCCGTCTTTTGACTGTAAGCCACATGCGCCAAGGTAGCCAGATTGTTGTTTGTATTATTATACGGCGACTTGCGTCCATTGGCTGCCGCTGACTGGCTATAATTGGTGGGCTGCGGCTCATCAGCGCTTAGCGGTCGCACATGCACACGCTCGGGACGCTGCGCATTCAAATTGATGAGCAGTCGCTCGTTGTTGCGTTCTAGCTCACGTTCTCGTTCCCTATCGCGATCACGTTCGCGCTCTGCGAGAAAAGCGCGCTCCATAAAATGTGCGCTGCTGGTGTTCGCCGCATTGGCATGCCGCTGCTCGGCCGGCGCAGGCGTGCCCATTGTGCTCATATTAACTGCTGCATTGATTATGCTCTGATGTGAGATCTCTAGCGTGCGCTCTATCTCACCATTTACCAAGTCACCAATTGTCTTGGTGGACATGGGCACAGCGCCACCGACTGCGGAAGCTGACGTGGGCAGCGGTGCATGCTGATGCAGCTTCTCCTGCGAGAGATGACGACGCAGCGCCATTTTGGCTGGCGAAACTTGCGTATAGTCCGGCTGCGACGAATTGGAACTAGGCCGACTGGGTGGCCTTATCTGATGCAACGATAGCGCTGGCTGTGATAAAGCCGATTCCCTGCTCACACTGCGCTCATGTGTAAGTAAACGCTCGCGTGTAGGCGCATAGCTGGCGTAGTCCGAATTTGCTGAACTAGAACGCGGCAGCAGCTCCAAATCTAGCTGGTCACGGCTGCTCGAGCGTTGCGCACCACTCATAAGATTTTCGCCTGGTGCCTTGAACTCTAGCGGCTGTCCAGGCAGCAGCTGCGCATGCGTATGTGCTCCTGGCTGCTGCTGCTGTTGCTGATGATGATGATGCGCTGCCAATTGATGATGCTGTTGTTGATGATGATGCTGGTGCTCTTGCTCACGTTCTCTATCCCGCTGACGTTGCGCCGCATGTGCAGCGGCTGCATACATCAAAGCCTGCTGCTGTTGTTGCTGCTGCTGCTGAACCATATAGGCCTCATAGCTGGTGGCTGAAACCGAACTGCGACGCCGATGGAAGGCCATGTCCGCTGCGGTAGGCGTATTGGGCGTATTTACAGCGTACAGCGCAGATGAGGGCATAAGCGGCATATGCTGGCTATGACCAGGTGGCGGCGCCGATGATGTAGGCGCAACATGATGATTATGTGCGGGCGGCTGCTGTGTTGGATATTTGGCAGTATGCAGCTCCTTGACACCGCTGCTGTACTTATTGCCACTGTTATTTGGCTTGCCTGTGACATATTTGTCTCTTGCATACGCATTGGCTGCATACGGCAAATTGGCACCATTGGGCGCATGTGGCGGCAAACCTGCCGCAGCAGCTGGTGGAGCCGCCGATGCAGCTGCACCACCGGCTGCCATTGGCAATGGCGGCGTTATAGGCGAAATAGTTGTATTCGCATTTAAATGCATCAAACCCTGCGTGCTCACGGTTATGATGTTGTGCAGCTGGTTTGGCACTACGCCGCCAGTAGCTGCTGGCGGAGGTTGCAAATGATTGGCTGTCGTGGACTGCTTGCTGCGCTTGGGCGCAGGCGATTGCGCTGGCGAAGGACTCTCAACGACTGTTTTGTTGTTACGCAGCTCTTGATCCTCATTTAATGCAGTAGTTATGATGCTCTTGAGGCGATGCTCAAAGTTGATCGCTTTCGGTGATTCTTGTATGCCTGCTGCAGCTGCACTCATGGCAAGCTGTTTACGCGGCAGGCCGGGTAATTCACATTTGGGTAAAAGACTGGAGTTGCGCATTGCAGGCGGCAGCGGCGAGGATTGCTGTTGTTGTTGCTTGGGTGCTGGCATTAGCGTGCTATCCTGAGCCGGCTGCATGTACACCGAAATAGCGGGCACATTTATTGGCACACTCGACTTTTGCAACAAGGGCGAGCGTTGCTTGTCTTCCACAGCACCCACGGCTGTGCTGACAGGTGCTGGCGTGGTATTGCCACTCCTAGTGCCGTTCATATAGCTAGCATTAGCTGGTTCCACCGCAGGCTTACCGTGCGCCTGGAAAGTACCCTGCTCAATTTGCATAGCCGCATCTATAATTTTTCTAGCCAATACCTCGGGATTCTTTTCGTGTATCTTGCTCATGGGTGGCAAATTTGGCCACTTATCCTCTTTTGAAGCTCTGCGATAATCGCGATTTCGACGTCCATTCTTAGTGCCCAGCTTGGTGGAGGGACTATTTGGCTCAGAGCTGGAGTTACCGCTAGCCGTATTGCTTGTGGTCAGCTGCAGGGGCTGCTGTGCTGCGCTACTAGCCGCTGCTTCTCCGCCAAAAGCATAAGGTGTGGCCAGCGTTATGTTTGTGCCTTGGGCCAACAGTGCCGCTGTGGTGCGTCTTTCCTCCACAGATTTTTGTAGCGTTTCCGCTTCATGCTCTATGGATGAGACTTGCGCATACAACTTCTTACGTTGCGTCAAAGTATTAGCTATTTCCTTCAGAACCAATTCTTGCGCCTTTGCCTCGGAAATCTGTTCATGTGGCTGCTCCGATTTGATCTTGCCATTTGAAGCTTCACATATTTTCTGGTACTCCGGCAAATGCATTAGCTGCATGTTTAGCAAATGCTTTTGCTCGTTTTCATAGATGGAAACCTCATTGCGTATCATGCTGGCCGCATGCTGCAAATCCTTGTGCCGGCCTACAATTTCCTTGGCCTTGACTATGAGATCATTAGGCGAGGACAATTGCAAGCCCAGCTCCTGCATGCGCACTTTAAGCAAGTCTACGCTGTCATGTATGAGCACACTGATCTGTTTGTCCAGCTGATTGGCACGATTCTTCAAACGCGCTTTGCGTTCCTGCTCCTGTGCAATTTGTTTCTGCACTTGTGGCGTAAACGCGCTGGATTTCATGTGCTCAATCAAGTTCATATATTCCGTGCGCATGAGTTCCATAAAGATTTGCAAGCTATAAGGTGTATCCTGCGGTGCCGTGGGTATGTCCAGCTCGGCATGCGTCATATTGCCTGTCAGCAATGATGTTAGTTGTTGATCGACTGTGCCAGGCGCTGCGGGCAACTTCTTGGTCATAACATCGAGGGAGGTGCTCAGCACTGTTTGCTTGTGCAGCACTTCCAGGCCAGCTATTTTCAAAGATTTCCGGCCCCTGGCGCCCTTCTTCATGCGACCCTTGCGTCCTGGTCCAGGACCACGTGTAGCTACCACGCTGCCACCATTGTCTTCCTTTGACGAAGACTCTTTGCTGTTATTCGCTGATGCCGTGGCCGCTGCAGCTTCACGTTCCGCCTCACGCTGTGCAGCTGCTGCGGATTTGCTGGCTATGGCCGCCTTACGTGTCAGCTTTTTACGTTTCTTTTGTGTGGTTGCGCGTGCATTGCGTGGATTCGTTGTGCTGCTAAAGTTATTGGTATTGTTGTTCTCCTCGTCATCGGACTGCGAGCTCTTGCCTTTGGAACTGCACCAATCCGACCAGACCTTGCGCGTCATGGGTCCATTGGAGTTGGTTGTTGTGGTTGTGGTGGTAGTGCCACCGCCATTGGTAGCCTCACCATCACTCTCCGTGGAGGTGTCCATATCAAGGCTGCGTTGTTGTTGTGCAGCCTGTTGACGCGTCTTTGAATTGGCAATGGGCGCTAATCCGGTGCTACCACCACCAGCACCACCACTTGTGACATTCGCTGGGGATTGAGTGCGCTGTGTTGAATTTGAGCTAAGGCTATTGTTGTTGCTGCTGTTGTTGTTGTGGTGATTGTTATTGTGTCCAACGTTGGCCTCACGCTTGGCACGATCCCGTGTGGTGCGTACGGTGCCTGCAAATGAGCAAGAAAGCAAAAAAAGATTACTTAAAATGCTGTCTTAGAATGGTTCTGCCTCAAGTCTCAAAGAAGGCTCTCAAAATTAACTGAAAACATGATTCGATGACTCATGATTGACTGATCGTGAGTGACGACTGTGTTTGTGCGTGAGTGATGTGTATACTTAGTTTACTTTTTTTATAACTTACCCACGTGCTCATTGTCACCACCCTTTGTCTTTAAACGCTGAAAATAGCGCTCCAAGATCGTGCGATCAATAACATGCAAATAATACGAAACGGGCTTGCATGTCCAGGACACTGAACCTTTAAGCGGTGGTATTTCGCTTACATGCATGATCGTGCCAATATCGCTGAGGTTTCTATATTAGCGAAAAAAAAACAGAATTAGTACATTATAAATAGATTGGACTCCAATTTGACAACACTTACCTATCCGTAATGCGAAAATTAAGCGGACAAAACGACTTGGAGGACACCACACGAGCTCCATCACGCAAGTCCGCAAAACGCTCCTTCAGCTGATGATCAACCGTCGGACCAAAGGCAAAGTTATTAACAAACACCAATGTGGATGAAGTAATCTTCTCACGATGTTCGTCAACCAAAAAATCACCGCGTATCAATTTATATTCGCAGTAACGTTTGCCAAACCAGCCCATGTACTGTCGAAAGATCAGATCCATGCGTTCGGCATAACGTGCCGGCGTATCCGCTTTCTCAATGCCTATGCAGGTCTTGAGCGGAAACGAGCCGGCCATTTGTAGCACCACCTGTCCCACACCGGAACCGAGATCAATAAACGTGTCCTCCGCGCCGACGGTGACATGTTTTGTCATTTGTTGTACCAGTTCGTATGAGGTTTCGCCGTAGACCTCCGGCGAAAAGGGCTCATATTGATTGAGCTTGTCCGGATCAAGTACGGCAGCATTGTAAACTAATTGCAGTATGTGTCTTAGAAGGCTAGGTTGAGCGAATTTATTTAAACGCTCGGCGGGCAGTGAAGTTCCTTTTTCCTGTATTAAAAAAAATGATATATGATGAGTGCATGTTTCCGACTTAAGGACTTAAGTTGCTAAAAGGGGTTAGGTTATTGTTAGATTTATTATCAAATTTCATTCAAGAGGGTTGTTAAGGGTTTAAGCTGATTAGTTTCATAAAGTAATGGATTATAAATGGAATATGAGTTTCTATTAAAAAAAAACAAATAATCCATTTAAAAGGGATGTTCGAGATCAAGGCAATTGGAATGTTAAAAATGCTTTGGGTTTTAGGTTTCAGTGGAGTCTGGTTGTAGAAAAATACATTTCTCCAAATAAGATATAAAAAGAAGTGAGAGGTTTTAAAGGGAGGTCAAGGCTTGGGAATAACTCAAGGCATTTTGTTCCTCAAACGTTTAGTAGTCATGGACAGATTCGAATTAATGGGAACACGTTTTAAGTGAATATTCTTCGACATTGGGCTAAAATTCAAGAAATTTTTTAGGAACTCCCCTTACACCAAAACGAGTAAAACTTACAGATATTTGTGTCTCGGGCTAAGGTAGTACAGTAAATTTGCCTTTTACGAATATTCGTCATAAGAAATAAATAAATAAGCAGAGCAAATAAGGAAATATTTGTTGTAAAGGAATACGGTACATGGAAGTTTAAAAGGCACCCGCCCTCTGTACAATCGGAAAATGGGAACCCTCGACATGGCTTCCCTTCTAAAAGAAATTTAACAAACAAATTTTAATCCAGGTTAAATGCTCCCCATGATTTCTGTAGATGCTGTAGCGATAATGAGGAGCTGGACGGTGGAACACTTTTTCTGTCATTGCCCTGGGCTGGGCCGTAAAAGATTTAGGTACCAAGTCACGCTTTCTTGACGATTTATCTCTGCTCTTTGAACAGAGTCCAAAAAGCCTTTTAAGGTTTATTCAGGCAGCCGGATGGCTTCCTCACCTATTATAGGGGACCACTCAAGTGGGGAAGAGTGGTGAAATAGCTCACTGTAGCTGTATCGCAACGGGCCTATCCTTGGTCTAAGTGAGTTGGGTGAGTCAGTCCCAACTGCCGCCCTAATCTAACCTCACCTTATATTTAAATTCAACTACTCTAGCCTTAAAACCTAACGTCATTTTTATACTCGAAAACCCGAAAATGTCGAACTTTTGAACCTTCCGCTTGTTATCTCTTTTAAAAGTAATATAACAAATGCAAAAGTGTCGATTCTATTGGAATAAAATGGTTTTAAAATTTTTAGTGTTGAAAGGTCCGTATGATTGAACCAGCTTTCCACCTGCCACCTCTTATACAAGTAATCCGACAGATGTAGGCTTCTGAGTCTTTGACTTAATTACTTCGCGCACAATTACTAGGGTCTTAAAGCCCAGCTGCCATTTTTACTCTTCTACTTTCAAGAGCTCTTTCATAGAAAGTGAACTTTCGACTCTTTATCCCTTGTTAAAGTAATCCAACAAATTCACTCTTGAAAAGTGCGAAGGTTTGATCTCGCCTGCTTTAAGCCCGGAGGTACTGAACTTTGCACCAGCCACCTCTTATAAAAGTTATCCGGCGGAAGCAGACCTTTCGGTTCAACTACTTCGGGCACAACTACTGCGGTCTTAAAACCCTTCTGACATTTTTACTCTTTAAGGAGTTCTTTCAGTGAATTTTGCATCTTCGGAAATATAACCCCAAAATATCGATCTTGTGAACATTCCGCTTGTTATGGTTATCTATCAAATGCAGGAGTCTGAACGCTACTGACATTTTTTCTCTTCAAAACGAATGATTGATCTTGCCCTCTATACGCTCGAAGGTACTAAACTTTCCACCTATCACCTCTTCCAAAAGTAATCCGGTAGTCGATTAAATTACTTGCGGCACAACTACTGGGGTCTTAAAACCCTGCTGGCATTTTTATTCTTTGAAGAGTTTTTTTTTGAGAAAGGGAACCCTCGACTTGTCATCGCTTGTAATACCAATCCAAGTGCTTCAATTCAACCACTCTGGACATATAACGCAAAATATCGATCTTGTGAACCTTCGAACTGGCACCTATTGTAAAAATTGTGTAACAAAAGCAACTACCCCGGGCTTAAAGCCTTAACAACAGTTTTATTTTTGCCAAGATTAGAAAATCGATCTCATCCAACATCTTAAGGTTTGCTCTTGCAATGTGTTAATTTTTGTAATTAGAAACCGATATTTTCTTCTCAAAACAAGGCGAAAGAAGAGTTCTTTAAAGCTGAAACTAATTAAAGGATTTCATGGGATTTTAGGTAACAAGTAATATGAACAATGGATTAGTTTAAATATCAGAATCTCGTATATTTATTGTAACAAGAGCCCTTTTATCTAGGGGATGTTTTTTTTTGTTAACTAATGAAGCAATTGTTAAAATAATCAGGCGAACATCGATAGTTTCAAAAAGGGTTTCTAAATTATGGGAATAGGTCTAAGTAAATAGGAAAATGTATCAAGTTACTTACCAATGCAACAATACTGTCGACAGCCTTGTTGAATCGATCGACAAGATTTGTCATAGTCTTATAGCAGGCAGTGTCAATTTGATTGAGATTAATCTCTTCGAATGCGGATGATACAGATGGCAGATCATCGCAAACAAATTTAATTGTATCGATAATATCGATACCATTATCGTGCTTATCCTGTCCATGTCCAATTTGTAGTGGCCAAGCGAACGTGAGGATATCGGATGAACCAGCAGGCGAACGCAACACCAAGTCCTTGACTTGCGGTGTTGCCATATTTCCTTTTGCCAAAATTGTTGGCAAAAGTTTTGCAGGACAAAACACCAAACAACGTGACCTTGAGGTTTGACGTTGTCGCTGTTGTAGTGGTTGTTGTTTGTAAATGCTACACTGCGAAAATGCTCTTAGGACAATGCAGAGTATAATAATGATCTAATTGTTGTTGTAGTTGTTATTATATTTGTCAATGTCAATATGATGAGCATGAGCGTGTGTTGTTGTTGTTGAAATTTTTATGCATAACGGTAAATTATAATGCATCAATTATAATTGGCATAGGAGCAAGTGTATTTGTTGTTGTATTTGAAACTTAATGCGTTACGTTAATGGTTACGTTTTTTTTTTTAGGTTGTCTTAGGAACAGTGGCAGCGTTGGGTTTTTATGATGTATTTTGGGTTATGCGTTACAGAGAAACAGAAACTTTTTACTTTTACTATGCTTTTCGTTACGTTACGTTACTTTACTCGTCGCGCTCTTTTACGTTGTACTCGCGTTACGGCTACGGCGCTCTTCTCGTTGCTGCTGTTCATTAAGAACAACAACAACAACAGTTTTTGTAATTCTTCTCTTCTTCCTCTTCTTCTTCGCTCCTTCAAAGGCAGCCAACAAATTTACAGCAATAAAATACAAAAGTAACTGATGATAATTGCGTAATTTAATATTATGTTGTATGCTAAGAAAACGATGCATTTTCTTCAATATGCCTCAACATTTTCGCAATGTGCATATTTCGCATGCTCGTTTACGTAATATATTTAATTTATTTATCGTTGCCTTGTCGAACGTTCCAACTCAAGCGTTTCATTTCATTGCGTTCCACTTTGGCACGCACGCATTGCAATTTACCGTTACACATATTGCGCGCGTGTTTTTTACTGTTAACTTAGTTTTTAACATTATTTCAAAAGTTCTTGTTAATGATGGTCTGTAAGAAGAAAAAGATATGGTAGAAAATAAATAAATAAGGCTTGTATGGTATTGGTAAAAATAAAATATAAAATTTAAGTAAAAATAAATTATTTGCAAGAAATAATTAACAAGAATTAATGCTGCTAATGAGTACGTGCGTTTTAAGATGTTATTCGAATTAAAAAAAATGCTTTAAGTGCGAATTTTGGTTATGTTGTGAGAATGTAGTGCTAAAAAAATGTTAATAAAACTTTCTAAAATAATTTTGTTAGGCTAGCATATAAAATTTTGTTAATTTTCTACGTAATAATTGCTAAGATAAATGTTTAAAAATAATGCTATAATGCAAATGCTAAGTTAAAGCTTGCCATTGCCTTTGTTTTAATAGATCCATAGATTATTTACAATATTCTCAAAATATCTATCTATATATATAAGAGAAACTTATGTTTTACGTGTTACGAGTGTTCTCATGAACGCATCGATGAATTTCAAATAGGATTTTTGGTATATTTCTATTAAAACAAAAAAGTTTTTTAGTAAGTCGCGGCAGAATCTAGCAATCCCATTCTGATTGTTATTTATTTTTGAATTTCATTGGGATTCAAATCATTTTTTTTTTTTGAGTATATATTTTTATTATTGGTGTTTAGGATTTTTTGCCACAACTTGCCACTCTTTTTTCAAAGGTATTTTCAAAAGCGGTTTTCTTTGGAGGAGATATGGCCAAATCCGATTTGGCCTGATCCGTGTTTTTTTTTTTGATGGAGATATGGCCAAATCCCATTTAGAATTAAATGATAGCAATGAATAAAGTCGTCTGATCCGAAAATCTATATAAAAGAAACTTATGTTTTATGTGTTACGGGTGTTCTCATGAACGCGTCAATGAATTTTAAATCTGATTTTTGCGTGTGTTAGAGGTTTTAAATAAGGAGGTTTTAAGCCTCTTTACGATGTGTTTTTGTGTATTCGTTTGTGAGATATACGCATTTTTGTGAATATCGTGAAAGTATAATATTGTTCAACATCGGGTATTAGACATTAAGTGCAGACACAACCGTAGTCGTAAAGGGGTTAAAATGTAGTTTCTGTGGGGCATAAATTTATTAGAGATGCGAGCTCTCTTAAGAATACTTTAGTTCTTCCATACGGCTTTATAGAGAGTCATGAAAGTCAACTAATCCAAAAATCTTATAATTGTCTAGATAAGCTAACAGAGAATCTTACGACGTTTATGCACTTTAAAAGTATTCAAAAAGTTTGGGCAGGACAACGTCTGCCGGGTCCACTAGTATGTATATAAAATAAACTTATGTTTTACGTGTTACGGGTGTTCTCATGAACGCGTCGATAAATTTCAAATCTGATTTTTGCGTGTGTTAGAGGTTGTCAATACGGAGGTTTTAAGCCTACTGCGCTGTGTTTGTGTGGAAAATGATTTGCACTGGCATCAAAATTTAGCAGATGCTGATATTATTGGTCATCCATATAAAATACGTGTTCTATTTGCGATTATTTTGGCAACATTTTTTTATCAAATCCACCTGAATTGTGGATAAAATATCAAGATTATTTATCAGAAGATATTTTCTTTCGAGTACGTCAAACAAAACGTAGTCCAGTGATGGAATTTACGTCGGAAGTTTACAATAAAGCTTTAATTCATATTGAAGATCTATGCATGACGGTGACTAATTAAGCATTAGGACAATTGGGAATGCCGTCTTCTAGTCTGTCAATTGGAAGAAATTCAACGAATCAATTAAATTATCAATCTAATCTTACTGCCCAGGAACGTGAAGATCGCAATGAACGACAATAAGACATACCCGTGAAGCGCAACACTCGACTAATAATGGTGCAAGTTTGAATCGAGCTGCAAAATAATCTAAAAATCTTATATTTTTCCAGATAAGCTAGACTAGAGAATCTTACGATGTTTATACACTTTAAGAGTATTCAAAAAGTTTGGGCAGAAGAACGTCTGCTTGGCTCGCTAGTATATTATACAATAACTATGTATATTGATTAATTACTTGTTCTGTACATTTTGAATTCCGAATAACTTTGTCCCTATTATATTCACAAAATTTTAATTCCATATGCATGTTTTGAAAGAATTATCGGATCGTCATAGAAAGGTTTTAAATAAGCAGAGCAAATATGGAAAAATTTGTTGTAAAGGAATTCGTTGTACGGAAGTTTAAAAAGCACAGGAGCAAGGAAACCTTCGAAATTCAACTACTCCATGGGCATAAAACGCTCTTGACATTTTTCGCTTGAAAACGAAAGATTGATGCTCGGAGGTACTGTACTTTCCACCTACGACCTCTTATAAAAGTAATCCGGTGGTCGATTAAATTTTATTTTTATTTTATTTTTTAATATTATTATTTTAATCTCTTGATTTATGATGACTATTAGAGTTAAAAAATATGTATTTTGTTTTGTTTTATTGCTTTTTACCGGCCTTATCTGCTCTATTCTTAAAGACATCATAAATTTCAAGTAGCTCGTTTATTTCAGATAATCACGTTAAAAGTTCACATTCTGCTTATTTCCCAATCTTAAAGTCCTTTTAAAGCGAAACCTTGAGCTTCAAGCGCCCAAAAGTTGGCAACATTTATAATTAACTTTTTTATTTTATGAGCCAACTTTTTCATTTTACCCACTTTTATCAAAAGGATCATCAGACCGACCGTTCGTTCATTTATTTATTTTTTATTCTAATTAGCTATGCGTAGCACGTTTCAACTTTGGCAAAATGGTATTCAAATTCGGTTGGCGTATTTGCATGAGAAAGATTTTGTGTTTTCGGAGTTTTTGGGTTTTTTTTGGATTTCTTGTTGTTGTTGTTGTTGATTTGTGGGCGTATCACGCAACGATGTCAACGACAATGAGACTTCATTAGCATTAAAATTTTGTACGCGAGTGTGGGAATTTATTTGTGTAGAAAGAAATCAATAAAAACAACCCTCAGAAAACAATCCCAATGCAAAATGTTTCTAAAATGCCAGTAGCTCTTATGATGTTGGGCTGATTTTGGTGTGGACGTCATAGAGATTAGGGCTATTCAATTGTTGGCTTTATTTACTAGCTGTCTAATTAAATTGCAACCCCAATGAACGTATTTAACCTCACTTAAAATAGCTACATGTGTTAGTATGTGTGTGTATATAAGTTGCTTCCTAATTAAATTATACAAGTTTAAAGCTTCAATTCGCCAATTTACATAGACTTTTACACAAATACAGATACACATAGACATGTGAGAAATTCTTGGCTAGACTAACGAAACATTAAATTGAATGGCTTTTTGGTCTGGCAGCAGCAACATGAAATCAACCAACCCAACCCGACCAACCAACCAACAAGAACAACAGCAACAAAAAACTTTAACAGAATTTTCAACCCAAACAGAGTTAACTCAACCCGGTAGTCGGTCGTCTCTGTCTATATGTCTGACATTGTACGAGTACTCTACTATATACATACATTCGGCTTAACATTACACACATACACTCTATATGTACACATACACATTATGCTTATGTACTAGTATATGACGCATGCAATGCATACATATGTGTACCGTTATGTACAATTGCAGATGTTCTTGTTTTTGTTGTTTATGCATGCACGTGCACGCATCAAAGCCGGCACTGACCACCCCACTCCGCCCCTTTTCGACCCTCTGTCCAGTCGTTTATACGTCTGCATAACTGTCTGTCTGTGCCTGTGTCTGTGTAAATGGGCATATCCTGTGCGTGTTGCATACGCGAAGAGAGAGAGAGAGTGAGAGAGAGCGCATTGAATTGAGTTCATAACACAATCAGCTCTTAAATCCAACACCCTACCGCCCACTCCAACAGCAAACCAGGTGAGCCAAGCGTGCATTATTTGCATTTGTTAGTGCCCAGTTGGAAAAATGAGAAAGCGCTGCGCTTTGTAAAGCTGCATAGGTGCGAACTGTGATTATTGGATATTTTTATTATATAAATTAATTGTTGTCTTTATTCTGCAATAGTCAAGATTTGACAATAAAGCACTTAAATCTTCAAAAAAGAATTTAAATTTTTGTAAAATAAATTAGCTATTCATCTTGGTAAAATTTTGAACTTTAAACTATAAATTACTGAGTATAAACTTTTTGTCTTTTCGACTTTAAAATAGGTTTTATTCCTTTTTAAATAAATCATCATGAATGATAAAATTCTTTAATTATGCTTTAGTCATCCTAGAATTTTCCAATTGTCGAACAATCAGACATCGTTGCGTATACGCAACATGATGCCAAGAAATTCCTAGGTGATAAGAAAATTATAAATTTTTTCAAATCTGTTATTTAAGGCCTCCACATTTTTTCTAAATTTTATTTTTGTTGCGATAACAATGAAAATGTGTTAAACGATTTGAAGTAATCTACAATAAGGACAAGGAGAAACTTGCTGCGTTGTGTGGATTTTGGTTAGGCCGAGTCACTAGCCCATACCTACTATATACATATAAAACGAAAATGGTCAGAAGTTGAATTTTAAAACGTTGGGCCTTGCAAACTGAACTTTTAGTCTTTAATTGTATGCCATAGAACTGATGTAATATGGTTGCATCAAAATAAAGCAACATGTAACCAAACGTGCTCTACGTGAGAATTGCTTGGTTAGAGTTATCAGAGCCCAATTTTATTCCAAAGAAGGCATTAAGGTATGGCGGCCAAGACTGACGACCCCCCACGTTTGAGAAAAAAGAGTGATATTGGACCTCACAAATCTAGTTCAGCCAGCTTAAAAGAAAGGTCAAAGCCACAGTTAGAAACTGCTTTAAACTTTCCTATATAACCCCAGAGAAATATAATAAAATGAAGTGCATTTAAGCAGATTTTTAGATAGCAATAATTGACGTTGATTTTTCTTCAAATATAGAACTTATATTTTGTCGTTAGAGCAACATATAAGATAACATATAGAAGGAGACGTCGGAGACACCCCAAAGTTACCTAAAATATGATCAGGGTGAATAGAGAAGTCGATATACCCATGTCCGTCTGTGCGTCCGTCCGTGTGAACGCCTAGATCTCAGAGATGGTAAGAGCTAGAGTTACCAAACTTTCACATTAGATCCCATATTATTCCATAGGAGGCAAGTTTATTTTATTTTTTTGATATCGGGGATAAATTATATAGCTCCCATGGGGGTGTTTGAGACGACCTCGACAAAAAAAAAGCGTTTTAGATGAATAATTCGTTTGTTTATGAAGATATCGTAACCTAATTTGGTATTCGAAAGTTCTTTGATCGAAATCGGTTGAGTATATCATATCATATAGCTCCCATAGGTCCGATCTTCCAAAAAATCGATTTTTGAACAAAATTTGTTGTGTTTCGTTTGTTTGTTAAGATATTGGGACCAAATTTGACATTCGTGAGTATTTTGTAGTTCCTGAGCACTGTACTAACTTTAATCCAAATCTGTTGACTAGATCATATAGCTCCCATAGGACCAATCGGTCCAAAAACACGTTTTTTATACAAAATTCGATGTGTGTTGTTTGTTTGTAAAGATATTTGAAATAAATTTGGCATTCAGATCGTTTTTTAAGGTATTTAAGCACTGTGTCAAATTTTATTGAAATCGGTTGACTATATCATATAGCTCCCATAGGAACGATCGGTCAAAAAAAAATTTTTTGCTTAAAAATTCTTCTGTTTTTGGTTTTTTGTGAAGAAATCGGACTTTATTACAAGCTAGTGGTACAGGGTATCCTAAAGTCGTCCGCGCCCGACTTTACGTCCGCCATTTTTTTATGGCTATTTTTGTGAATAAGTATATTTTTCAAAATACGATAATGCGGGAGCATATAAAAAATAATAATTCGATTGTTTTCATTATCTTGTTTTTTTTTTTCAAAAGTAGAGTAGAGCGGTGTAGAGCACCCAAAAACACAAAATTTGCGACTTTAAGAAAAGGCTACAGTCCAAAATGTGTGCGCAAAATAAGGAAAATCAAAAATTTTTTTCCGATTATTAATAGAAATATGATAAAATATTGTATAAAAAAATTCAATTCAAATATCACTAAATATTGTAGCAAATGTCTTAAACATTCAAAAAGAAATAGTATGATATGCAATTTCTGTTTAGTGTTGTCTTTTTATAATACAAAACGTCTTATTTGTTAAATTTTTAGTAAACAATTAAAAAATTAATATTTTTCAGTTTTTTTTTCCGCCTCTAAAACGTGTTTAAGCTTTTATAATCAATCATTCTTATGTATTTTTTTATGAAAACTAGTAGTCATTACATTCCAAATAGGATTTTTTGTATGAAATTCGTATCGCCAATTGAACATCAACAGTTTAATAAATCACCATCAGTACACGAAATTTCAAGATTTTTCCAAAAATATACGAAATTTTATTTATAATGGTAGCAATCATGAAAAATTCCATAGCAATCATTTCATATTTAATAATCGCGAAATTTAAGTCATAGAATAAGTCCAAATATAATCTCTTGTATTCATGGGCTTTTTGTACTTTTTTCCCTGCCTCTTATGACTCAAATGCTATTATATATGTATAAATATTTTTATTATGAATTTTTAGAAAATTAAACGTCATATTTATTCATAATGCATAAGAATTAGTGAATACAAATGAATTGAATTAATAATAGCGAAATAAATCTTATTTAAAGGAATTTTTTTTTTCAATTTCTTTTCATAAATTGTAAAAAAATTAAAAATTATTCTGTCATTTACCTATATTATATGAACTAAAAATAAAAGTAATTGCAAAATTTTTAATTTTAAAATTTAATTTAAATTTCTTTTGAACCAAGAGGCGCACTTCAACTATTGACAGATGATTTAAGTGATGTGACCTTCAAAATCTTTCCATCGTTTCACAAAATAAAAAATTAAATTTAAATATTTCACAACTTATTTTATGATGTTTACAATTTTTGGCATTTCAATAACCTTAACAAGCTAAAATTTGCTTGAAGAATCCATTTTAAGAAATCTACAAAAAAATTGAAAGAAATTGATTTTAAATACTAATTGTTGCATAAAACTTGCTTGAAGGATGAATTTTAAAAATATTACAAAATAAAAATTCATTTCAGATATTCTTCGAATGCTAAAAATAATTTCAAAGCTAAATGAAATTAAATTGGTTTTTATCAAAAACGAAAACTACGTTTTTTATTCATTCGCCATGACTCCAATTTAGGCACTAAATTTCCTACAGGGCATGCCCGTTTGTGTGTGTATTGCAAACACATTAAATATTTAGTGTTGATTAATGCTATAAATACTTTTCGATCATTTAAGCTGCATATATTTTGGACATCGTACAGACATTTCGGTCATTTCAATTTACAATTCTGGCATTGAAGAGTTTTCAGACTAAATAGTAAAGACATGTTTTTTTAATTTTTAATATGCAAATTGATGTGGTCGGTCATGTGGTTGTTGTTGTTGTACATACCAACACTGTTGTAATATCGATTTACATTTACAACATAAATAGAGTTTTTTCTGTACCAGGGATGGAGGTTGGAAAAGTGTTGGACTTCACTTGGAGCTGTGGGGTTATTTGCATTTGCATATTAAAATATTTTTCATCGTAAAAAGCTTATGACATTTTAAGTGTTATAGGGTAATGACACTACAAAATGGAATTCTTTTATTTGATGGGGAATTGTGAATTATATATAGAGTAGTGTACGAAGTATTTTAACATAAGTCGAGTGCATTTAAAAGAAAGCTTTTTAAAAGATATTAGGGTGAGATCAAAACTTCTTTCAGAAGACTTCCTAAGATACAAAACGGAAACTTAGCCAATTTCAAGCCAATACCAACTCTCTTCAATTCCACCAACTTTAAAGCAACTTCCGCAAAAGTGCGGCCATCATCATAATTAGTTTTAAACGCTGATACAAGCATGCCGCAGAATAAACTTAATCTGGCAATTAAGTAACCGAACACTTTGGCCAAACTTTAGGCATAAATTTTGACTAATGATTGTCAGACTTCTCCGTAAAGTGATCTAACAACCCCAGGGGTCTACAAATTTTGTGCATAATAAGCACACGGCCGACCGACCAGACGTCGCCGGTTCAGATTCCCTTTCCAGGTGGAAGCCCAGCCTAGAGCAACCCCAAAGAAAATAAACAAAACAAAGTCATTTATCAAGCATTGAACTCGCCGCCGAGAGCTAAGTGGAGACGATTGGGGGTAGCTACCCCAGCTACAAATACAAATACTTTACGGTCATTGAAAATGGCCAACAAATGGCCATCGTAATGTCGACGTCTACCCCAAAGAGCAGGCAATGAAAATCAAAAAGTCAAAGTCATTGGACAACATCAATGTCGTTACAACCACGAACTAGCAAGGACAACAAGAACAGCGGGACAACAGTCCGGCAGAATTTGTCAGCCCTTGTGGCTAACAGCAGCTCCTGGCGGACATTGTCGTCGTCTGCCGCGTTGACGCCAACAAATTGCATATGTATAGATACACTGGAAGAAAAAGCGAGTGCAATCATGGGACAGTTTGTTGAGGTGTGACCGAATCGCTGAATGGAGAGAAAATATGCAGATGAAATATAGTCTCTCATCTTCTCGGGAGAGCAAGCAACACTGTTTAAGTCTGGGTTTGGAAAGTGATGTATCTTTTTTCAGATCCAAGTCAAATCCAAGTTCATTAACGCCTTCAAAACTCTACGGAAGACATCTATTCTTATCGATGGCCAAGCGTCTATCAAGAACCTGTCATCAGAAGTTGCCAGGAGCAAGCTCATCGCCAAACAATAGCAAAAGACTGTACAAGACAAAGAATCTTCTTCTTCAGACAAAGATCCAAGCCGAACAAGTTCATTAATCCCTTAAAAAGACTACAGAAGACATATATTTTTATCGATAACCAAGTGTCTATCAAGAATCTGTCATCAGAATTTGCCAGGAGCAAGCTCATCCCCAAACTAAAGCAAAAGACTGTGTAAGAAATAAATCTTCTTTTTCAGCCAAAGATTCAAGTCGTCCAATTTCTTTAACGCGTTAAAAAGACTTTACGGAAGACATCTATTCTTATCAATAACCAAGTGTCTACAAGAATCTGTCACCGTAATGTCTGGGTGTCTGAATGCGAAAGACTCCGTAAGGAATTAATCTGAAAAGATCCATTTAGTATATGCTCCCTGAAATATAGCTGATCTCCAAAACCAATGCAGGACGACCATGGATGATTTAGCCAAATTGAGAGTTAAAACTGGACGCTGCCCCCACAAAATCTTCTGTCATAATGAGGAAGAGATAGCGACCGGGATGCATATCACCCAGTACGACTTGAGATACAATACGTGAAGGTCATAGGAACTATTTACTATGTTTCCACAAGATCAACTGAAAGGCCACCAAGACTGTATCTATCGTGATGAGGAAGATATATTTCGCTGGTACTTTCCTGTGTTTATTCTATGAGAACTAGGCGATTTGGAATACTTGTCACTATTCCGCAAGATGGTTCCAAAAGTTTACAGCATGGAAGTCTACCAATAATTCCCCATTTTCCTCAATTTCCCATTTCCAACCATACAATCACGATAGACTGCAAGACCTTTGGATAATGTTTGTCTGCAGATTAGACGTGCATTGTCCTCATAGCTATTGCATCTGAAAATCTCGTTAAACCAAATTTCTCAACACTTTTTTTCTCTCAGTGTATCTATTGCCATTTTGATTTTCGGCTGGCTAAAATTCAAAAACATAGCAAAAAGTTCAAGTACTATATATACAGAGTGGTTAGGGAGGCTTTGATGATGCTACGATGCTACGAGCATTTTGAACTTTTGTTTGGCCTGTACCTCTTGAGCGGAGTACTCTCCGATAAAACTTAAATTACACATACAACATGTTGTGCGGCTTTTGTTGTTGTCCTCGACGGCGTCTGCTCTGACATCGACCAGACGACAATGACAACAGTCAAAACAACAAAGATGTCAAGAGAGAGTACTAAATATTTACAGATTTTTTGGGGGGCGGCGGATAGACTTTTAAATAAAACTAGAATAGGCTTAAATTTGGTATAGGTTAACCAAACATCAGACAGTCTACATGGCGTATGCGGAATTTTTATGCATTTAAATTTAAGCTGTAGTCAGTAGCAGCTGTGTCTAAGTGCATCTTTTAATTGAGCTGTCTGCAGGATGGGGAGGGATACTGTCTCTGGTGTATAGTGTAGAGATTAGCATGATGCAAAGCTACTTGTTAAAGCTCTTTATCTTTATTTCAAATATTAATAATACTTATATGTAAAATGCATAAAGCTGACTAGACTACAGCTTATTAGTTTTGGGATTTAATTTTATAAATGGTACAAGAGGTTTGAAGTTCTGTAGGATATAAAGGTATATTTTATTATAGAGGTGAAATGCATACATTAGACCATTTAAAACTTAATTAAGCCCAAACCCAAAATTCATGGCAGCTGTGTCTGTAATATGCACTATTCTTTCGATCTGGCTCAAAATTCAATACGCTTTAAATACATTTTGGGAATCTACTAAAATATTTATTATTCAAATTGGGACATTTATGGCAGAAGTTTTGGAAAATCCAAACTATTTAATTTTCTTAATATTCAAGGCCACTAAAATTATCTATGCGCAAAGTATGTATCAAGGAAATCACAAAATCACTATCGCATCTTAACGGATCGGTGTTCACGACCAAAGGTCTTATAAAGGTGATTTTTGATTATATTTGTGCAGTTAATTAATTAAAGTTCATTAATATATAAATATATCGAAAATAAATTTAATAATCCTATTATTAAAAACATTTTGAGAATCTATGGTAACATTTATTATTCAAATTGGAACATTTCTGACACAAGTTTTAGAGAATCCAAGCTATATTATTTTCTTGATATTCAATGCCAGAACAATGAAGTATACCAAGTAAATTCAAAATTATTATACAATCTTAGTAGGGCAATGTTTTTCCAAGTCCAAAGCGCTTATAAAGGTGAATTTTTTAGCATTAACAGCAGTTAATTAACTAAGACTTATAATTATAATAATATTCCGAAATAAGTTAAATGATTCTTATCAAAAAGCCATACTCGTATATTGAACTAGGAAGAAGAAGAGACTTGTATATTGTAGGCAACGATATTTAAAATGCTCTTTAAAATATATTGTTTTTAAATTTAAAAAACCAAAAAACAGAAGAGTTTTTAAACAAAAAAGGTGGCGTTCTATAGTACCATCCTTAGATAGCTTGTAGCTATAGTTTCAGCCACGATCGCCATGTTAGTTTAGATTTGAGAGCGAACTGAACAAGTTGCCTCTGTTTTTCTTGAAAATGGAAAAGCTGAAAAAAACATTTCTACCGCCAATTTGACGTTGTATAAGCGTAATCCAAGCGAATTTTTGCGTCGATTCATAACCGTTGACGAAACTTGGGTCCACCACTAAACTCCTGAAACCAAAGAACAGTCTAAACAGTGGATTGGACCAGGAGAACCAACTCCAAAGAAGGCAAAAACAATTTTTTCAGCGAACAAGGTTATGGCTACTGTTTTTTGGGATGCATAGAGGTATTATATACATTGATTACCTTGAAAAGGGTAAAACTATCACTGGTTAATACTACGCAGACTTATTGCAACGTTTGAGCCACGAGGTGAAAATTAAACGAGCTCATCTGGCGAAGAAAAGAATCTTGTTTCATCACGATAACGCACCAGCGCACAAGTCAATCGTTGCGATGGCTAAAATCAACGATCTGAAGTTTGAATTGATGCCGCACCATCCCTACTCTCCAGACCTAGCCCCGAGTGACTATTATCTGTTTCCTAACCTCAAAAAATGGCTTGGCGGTAAGAGATTTGCGGACAATGAAGAAGTAATCGAAGCTTGTAAATGGGTATTTTGAGGATGCTTGACGAATCAGTCTATAGAGATGGCATTACTAGACTAGAACACCGCTATGAGAAATGTATCAGCCTTGGAGGAGATTATGTTGAGAAATACAAAAAAAAATTTCTTCAAAAACTGTTGATTTTGCTTGGTCAGGCCGGAAACTTATCAATCCGACCCTCGTCATATACTTTTTTAAGTTTAAAAAAAAGTAGACATTAAAAAATTTTGCAATGAAATTTGAAAAAAAATTTTGTTATTCATTTATACAAAAATGTAGATTTAAAAAATTCAAAAATGAGACCGAAAATGTAAGACGAAAATATGGATGATTGTTACAAAATTGAAAAACAATTTTTAATTAACTTATACAAAAACATAGTTTAAAAACAATTACAATTATAAATTTAAAAAAATGTTTCCATTATAAATAAAACCGGGAAAAACGGCTTAAAAATTAATATGGAACACTTTTAGATTGATAAAAAAATTCAAAATTGATTTAAAACAAATTGGTTTATACATGAAAAATATTAATATTATATAAAGTAAATTGTTTTCCTTTTATTTAATTTAATATGACATAATAAAAAATAATAATTCCAATAGTAAATTTTAGCAGAATACAAAATTTTTAATTTGTAAAACATGCATAGTAGAGTAATAAAAAATCAGAAACTAATTTATATTTTGAAAAATGTGCTTATTGGAATTAAAAAAAAAGAAAGCTAAAAACCTTAAATTTGTAAAAAATACAAATACAACAGAAAATCTGATTAAAAATGTATATGAAGTACTGATTGAAACAAAAAAATACAATAATAATACAATTGAAAAAAAATTCAAAATTAATTTAAACCAAATTGGGTTATACAAGACAAATTTAAATATAAAATTAAAATTTGTTAAATTTATTTAATTAAAAAAGATTTGATAAATAAAAGTGAATTCTAGCAGCATTTTAAGCTTAAAAGCAACGTTCCGCATACAAAAACAAATTTAAAATTTTAAAAACATGCTTAATGGGGTTAAAAAATGAATAACCAATTAATTTAAATCTTTAAAAAAAACGCTCATAAAAAACATAAAATACATATAGCCAATCTAAACGCCAAATAAAAACATTCTCGCTAATAAAATGCACTTTTAATTGCTTTAATAAATTTTGTTATATCTGCCTTTACATTAAACATAAAAATTAAATGAAAACACACCTGAAAAAATTTTACCTTGGCTTGCAAATTATATAAAAATAAATTGTAGGAAAAACACATTTTCCATTTTCCAGCACGCTGCTAATTAGAGGCACTTGTTGTTTTTTTCGTCGTTTACCTGCCCCCAAAGGCGTGACATATATTTCAGTGGTAACCTTTTTTTTTTTCGTTATTATACAAGAGTACACACACACACGCACACACTGGCAAAGACTTCACACACACCCCCGCACACACACACACTCACCTACAGTTGACACAATTACGAAGCTAGAAAAGCGCGCAAAAACCAGAACGTGTTTTTTTTTAATCAACTTAAAAAGGCAGCTACACACACACAATGACACCAAACACGCCCACGCATTGCACATAGGCATAAATATTATATATGGATATACACTTGTATATATATACGAGGTGTATTTAAAGAGTATGGGGCATACTGGAAAAGTTTCAATTAGGAATGCTCGATACCAAAAAAAAAATCGAATTGAAGTATTGAGTATTACAAAAAAATTCTATACTGATCCGATTCGATTTTTCCAAAAAGAAATCGATATAGATGGTTTCGGTATCGACTATTTAACTTTTTTTTAAGAAGAATTAAACAAAATGGAGGCGTATGTGTACACGATAAAGACAACAAAATTTTCTAATGTTATGAACATTATTAAAATAAAACTAAGAATGATAGAAACTGTTTCTTATTTACACGCATGTAGTTTTTTTACTCACTTTGTTTACTCTATTATCTATTATTGTGGACCACCTTAAAGGGACTTATTGGAAAATAAATTGCAAGCGCCAAATGTAAAATGAAATTTATCTCGATACCGATACTAAGCAAATTGGTATCGGATCGACGATTAATCGAGAACCAAAATATCGGTATCGAATATTCAGCATCGGCCTTGATATTCTCGATATTGAAAAGTATCGGATCGGCATCGCGCATCCCTAGTTTCAATAGTGTTGATAAATTTCACAGCTCAGAGATTTTTCTATGTACCATTCTCTTGAAATTTAGTCTAAAATGTTTTTTTTTTTTTAAATATATGTGTTATAAAACAATTAAAAAAAATATCTTAAAAACTTACTGTTTATATCTTTTAAATTTAAGAGTTTAATTTTTAGAATGTAATCAAAACAATAAACAGCTGCAACTCGCCGAGTTGCCAACCTATAAGTACTTATCGCGTTGCCAACTGGAAATTTCTAAAATTGACATGCTTCAAAAAGCCAAACTTAAAATATGTCCATGGATTTAAAATCCAAGCAGATTTCTCTCTAGCCCAAAAAAGGAATATGAAAAATCGAACCTCAGTGTGATCATATTTCCCAGTTGCCCGGGATATATTCCTTTTTTTTTATATCACATAACTTTTAAGTTTAAATTATTAGAAAAAAAATTATCACAAAAAATTGCAGCAAAATAAATTTCAATTTCATAATATTTTCATATTTTTTAAATATTAATTTTTACAAAACAATAAATAGCTGTGACTTACGGAGTTGCCAACCTATGCTTATCGCGTTGCCAACTGTGCCGACAAGGTATTGCCATTCCCAACTTAAAATTCGACCGCTTGAAAAAACCGAATCTAAAATAATGATATGGAAAAATGAGGAAAATGAAAAATCAAGCCTCAGCGTGACCTTTTTTTTTTTTTTAAATTTTAGAACTTCTTATTTCTTCTAAATTTAGATCTAGGCAAAATAAGGAAAATTATCAGGCCTCAGTGTGACATTTTTTTTTTTTAATTTAAGAACTTATTTCATTTGAATTTAAAATTATCTATTAATTAATTAATCTATTCCGGTTGCTTGGGATATATTCCTTATTTTACTTCTAAGTTTAAATTATAAAAATTTGTACAAAAAATTGCAGCAAAATAAATTTTAATTTTTATATTTTTTAAATGTTAATTTTTAGAATGTAAACAAAACAATAAATAGCTGTGGCTCACCGAGCTGCCAACCTAAAGTTATCGCGTTGCCAATTGAGACGTTAGGGTGTTGCCATTCTTAACTTAGAATTCACCCGCTTGAAAAAGTCAAATCCACAATAAGTATATCGACTTGAAATCCATCTAGATTTAGATCTAGGCAAAATAAGGAAAATGAAAATTCAGGCCTCAGTGTGACCATTTTTTTTTAAATTTAAGAACTTCTTATTTTTTCTCAATTTAGATCTAGGCATAATAAGGAAAATTTAAAATGAGGCGTCAGTGTGAGCATTTTTTTTTTATATTTAAGAACTTATTTCTTCTGAATTTAGATCTAAGCAAAATAAAGAAAATTAAAAATTCGCCCTCGGTGTAATCATCTTATTTTTTAAATTAAGAACTTCTTATTTTAACTGAATTTAGATCTAGCCGAAATAAGGAAAATGAAAATTCAGTTCTCAGCGTGAAGATTTTTTTTTTAAAAAACTTATTTCTACTGAATTTAGATCTAGGCAAAATAAGAATTATGAAAAATTCGACCTCAGTGTGACCAATATTTTTTAAATTTATGAACTAATTTTTTTTTTGAATTTAAGAACTTCTTATTTTATGAAAATTCAGGCCTTAGTTTGACAATTTTTTTTTTAAATTTAAAAACTTCGTATTTCTTCTGAATTTAGATCTAGGCAAAATAAGAAAATTAAAAATTAGGCCTCAGTGTTACCATTTTTTTTTTAATTTAAAACTTATTTTTCTAAATTTAGCTCTAGGCAAAGATGAAAAATCTGGGTTCAGTGTAACCATTTTTTTTTTAACTTAAGAACTTCTAAGTTAAAACTAAAATAAGTTTTTAAAAATTTGCATAAAATAAATTTCAATTTTATAATATTTGGATATTCCATTTGAAAAGATGGACTAAAAATTCGGCTTACTTTCATTAGCCTGTTCTATTTGAAGTATCAGTATTTGAAAGTTTACCAACACTACAACAAAACAAATCAAATTTACTAATATTAGTGGCCTATATTAAGTGCCTAGTTGGAGCAAAGGGCCTCAAATTTACAAATATAACCCAAGTTTTTACCAAATTTCCCAAAACTTTTTGTTCACTACTCGCATAGTAGTGTGTACACACCCCGTACATAATAAAAGTGTACACACCCCAGCTGTGTTGGCCACATGAGTGTGCGCCTCGCCCACATGGGCTTTATAACTTTTGCAAGTAGTATTAATATATTATAATATTTCTTTTTCTTTATTTTTTTCCTCTATTTTTATGAGTTTTGCCTTCCACGCTGTCTGCGTTGAATTGTTGATATCTCTCACACGGTCCTAAAATAAAACAATAAAAATAATAATAAATACACTCACGCGAAAAACTCTAATAGTACATATGTACATACTTATATGCCAGAGAATATATGTCAAATTTTTTTTATATATTTATTTACTTTTTTTGCATTTAATTTGCCGAGCTCTATTTTTATGCGCATTTAGAACCAACAACAACAAGTCAAGCGTACCAGAGCTTGATATTTATTATTATTTATATTGTTTTTATTTTCTGTATGTGTGTCAAGGTCATGACAATCTCATGTAAACAACTAACGGCAATTAAAACTATTCAATTATTCCCAAAGCCAGAAACATTCCGATGTATTGAATGATATTTCCTATTTATCGGCATTTGTTTTTTTATATCGGCATTTGTTGTAAACGTGGAATTTGCTCTTTTGTTATTTTTGTTATTTATAAGCACGCTTTATGAAAAAGCTATAAAATGTATATATGTACACAACTGTATTTATATACATATACATAATATGTGTGTATATATGGTCTGTATTTATTTCATCATGTTCATATATAACATGGTCTAGCATTTGTTATTTATTGCATGTAAATACAATAGGTTACAATACTTTATCAATATTGATTTATTATACAAAGAGTACATTAGCTATTAGGTGGAGTTTGTAACGTCTAAAGGCAAATATTTTCAAAACTCTAATAATATAAATAGATTCTTAAAGATCGTTAGCCAGTGTTCTATCTTGAGGGCATTCATAAGTTCTATTATGTAAAAATGTATTGAAACGAGTTCGAAAATATTCCCAAAGTCAAGTTTATGTTTACAAAAATAGGAAAAATAATTTTTAATTGAACTATTTGTAGAAAGGAGTTCGAAGACTTGCACAAAGTCAAGGTTATGTTTACCAAAATGGTAGAAAATATTTTATTGAGCAATTTGGTATACATTTTGACTCAAACAATTTTAGCTTGAAAAAATTACAATATTTCTTTTCTACAGCTGTGCAGAATTGCAGAAAGGCAAAAGAAAGAGACAGTGCAGATTAGGGATGCTTAAAAAAAATAATCTAATTAAAGTATTGAGTATTCCAAAAAACTCGATATGGATCCGATTTGATTCCTCCAAAAAAGAAAACGATATCGACGGTATCGTTATCGACTTTTTGACGTTTTTGTGAAGAAGAATTGAACAAAATGGAGTCGTTTGCTCGACAAAAAAACCACAATTTGTGCAGTGGTTCATTTTAATTACTGTGTTCACTCTTTTAATTATTTTTTTTGGAAATGGATCCAACTAGACCAGAATATCGAATGGACGATTTTAAAGGGACCTTTTGGAAAATAAATTACAAGCGCTAAATGTCAAAAATTTATCTCCCTACCGATACTAAACAAATTGGTATCAGATCGACGAATAATCGAGAAGCAAAATATCGGTATCAAATATTCAGTATCAACATCGATTTTCTCGTTATTCAAAATATCGGATCGGATCGCGCATCCCTAGTGCAGATGTGCTAGACTAACAATTTGTATAACAACTATAAACATAAAATGTATACTTTTTAATATTTGTCAGTACAACCTATATTTCCCGATTTCCACAAATTTAATAATTTAAATTAATAAAATTGCTTTTATACTGTCGATCTGTCCAATTTTCTATTAAACGACAAGCACAAAATATTATCAAAATTATTATTATCAAAAATACGGATACACTGGTAATCGATAGAGCTTTTTGCAATACTGTTTTAGGCAGAAGTGCCCAAATAGGCTCTGGAGCGGGTAAAAACATAATATTTGCTCAGCCTATATTGTTCTTGGGAACTTACATAACATAGAACAAAGATTTTCCGATATCCACAAATTTATTAATTTAAATTAATAAAATCACTTTTACATTGCCGATCTGTCTAATTTTCTGTTACACGACAAGCACAAAATAATACCAAAATTATTCTTAAAAAAATATGCACACACTGGTAGCCAATAGCGCTTTTTACAGCACTGTTTTGGCAGAAGTACCCTACTTAGACTCTGAAGCCGAAAAAATCGCAGTATTTGCTTAGTGTAAGTTTTTGTTGGGTACTTTTGCACATCTGCCCAACAAAAAAAATGCTACAGAAAAACGGTTTAAATATTTAAAAGAAAAATTCCATGTGAATGTTTTCACTAAAAGAGAGAAAACACTTATTATCTATCAATTCCTAAAATACCATCCAAATGTTGCAATTATGATTAAGAAGAATAAATTATAATAAATAAAATATTCGTTTGATGAAATATTTCTTCTCTCGTTTCTAGAATATAGATAAATTACATCAAGCTAAAAGTAGGTTAAGTAATATTAAGAAAAATATTACAAAAATCGCTCATACAGAGGCGAAAAAACGTTTTGAAAAGGAGATAAATGCAATGTTTTTAAAAGAGTTCTTACTGTTTGAATATTTTAATACTCCTCAATTTCTTGCTTTTTCTATCATTATAAATTGTTTCAAATTGTGAAAGAAAACTCTAGCAATAAATTTTATGTCCAATAGATCGTTTCAGAAATTAAATTTAAAAACTACTTGTTAAATAAATATCGTAAATGCAACCATGTAGTTGTCCCAAAATCTGGCTTTAGTGTATCTAAAATTTGTCAAGCTATAAAAAGTTTTCCCCTTCTGATTGTTATTACTATAATTTTCCTCACTTAAATGATTTACAAATTCATGGTCACGTGCTATTATTATTGTTGTTGCTATTGTGGCAAATAGTTTTTCAAATATTTTGTTATTGTTATCGAGTGACGATCAAGGTTAAATAAGTTTACACTATTCGTTAAAAAGAGATAAAAAAGAACATGCTGAAATAATAAATAACAATTTTTGAAGGAAATCTGTTCTGTGATATAATAAAATAAATTAAGCAACAAGTTTTGTAATGTTGTTATGAAATAAATGGAATGCAATAAAACTACTCGCTCTAACTGTTTCATTCCATCGTTTATTCGTTAAATATATCGATATCGATATTTTAATCCATTCCATGTTCCATTTTCCATCTCTCATCTTTTTTCACCAAACCTATCAATATTCTTAAGTACACTATAATTCCGTAAGATTATTTTCAAATTAATCACTTTTCAAAATTCCATCAAAATATAATTAACAAATTTAGAACACAAAAATATTTGGCAATCTCTGTTTAAGAGTAATTAGCATTAGCATTTTATTATTATTTAATGTTCTGCATCAAATATTCAACAGCAGCTGTACAAACTTTTATTTTGCAAAAATAAAATATTTATCGCTACTTGAATGAATTGCAAATATGCGAAAACAATTTGTGAGTAGAAATATTTTAAATTATTTATAAAAATAATTAAGTTGTTCGCGCTAAATGAGCAGCAGCTGTACGAGCGATACGAAAAATGCCATTGAACAGAATGAAGCGATAAATGATGGGCATAAAACGGGGCTACCGAGGAAGAAGGAGGTAAAATGCTATGCACACACACACAATGCAAAGAGGCATGTCAAGCTATGTGATGCATATAATTTTATTTTTATATATTGGCTATAAATAGGTCTGACGGATCATAATATGTACGTACTGGCTACATAACTGCAGTTTTATATACATGCAGAGAACCGTTTAAAAACGCGCGTGAAACGCGGGAAACAATGCCTACTGTTTGAATAGTCGAAAAATAGTCCTTTGATGAAATCTCTTTTGTCTCATTTGTAGCATATCGATAAATTACTTCAAGTTGAAGGTCTATTAAGATAAATATTTGAAAAGTCGCCCAACAAAAGGGAGAAACAGCGTTTTGAAATGTGTCAAAAAAAGCAATCTAGCGCCAGTCGGAGGAGCTTAAAAACGCGCAATGCTTTTGAAACAATTTTTACTGTTTGAATATTTGGAAACAAGAAATTCGTGAATTGCGTGATTTTTCTAACTTAAAAAGATTTGTAAAATTAGAAAAATCAACTAGCAAGCTCAGGGGTAGCCAGATTGTCTCTTAAACTATTAATGAATTGTATGCTAGAAAAATAAGTATTATTTTCCTATCTTTTTAAAGCGCTCGAAAGTAAAAATTTTAATTCTGATTTTCAGTGTCCAAAAAGTATGTAAAAATTATTATTATTTGTAAAAAAATTTATAAGAATTAGCAAGAGCAACAGAAGCCTTAAGGGGGAGACCGGTTTAGGAGGTCGAGATTTTGTTGTTATTTGTGAATTTTTTACATAGGGAATGAATAAACAGAATTTTTTAATTTTGTGAGCACTTTATTCATGCTTTGAAGTAGATTTAAGAATTTTTTCAAGTAATTTCCGCCAGAAATAGTGTCGTTAGATCGTGCTGTCCATGGACGATTGCCATCGGAGTATTTTGCTTTGGATTTTTCATCTGTAACATAATCATCACAATATTTTTCTTTCGTTAGCAACACATTTCCTAAGAATATGAACCAGATTGTGTAAAAAATAAATTTTAAATTTCATTTTTTTGAAGTGTTTGAAGACATTGTTATGTTTTTATACCAAATTTTTTCACCTTTTTGCATAAAAAAAATGTTTTTAATAATCATATAATCCCAGAATTAGGTTTAGGATTTGAATTGAATAAAGACTGTACACACCAAATAACGATTGGTCGCTAACTTTTCAAGCTAGAATGCCCACAAGTTGAAAAAAATTTGTTTCGAGAAAAACGCGTTTGAATCGATCGCGCGCTTCGACTCCGCACCGACGGGCGGTCACTTAAGTCCTCGTAGCATTGGGAATAATGCGAATTTTGACCACATATTCTTGACCAGTTATACTAACAATTTATACAATAAAAAAAAATCGATTAATTGATCGGTGTAAACTGGTTTTGCCCCTTAAAGCTGAAGTAAGAATTTTTTACTCAAAGAATGTATTTCTAATAAATACTCAAAGAATACACCAATCTTCAGTTAAATATAAGAAAACATTTAATAAATAAACTTTAACTAATTATGGTAAATCGCATAAATAGAAATTAAACTAAATTAATTGAAAATAATAACAAAAAAAAAAAATAGACTCCACTCCGAAGATAAAAGGTTTGGACAAAAGATTAGGACACACATGAATTAACTCAAATTACAGATGAACTGCAGATGACTTTCTATAGGGTTGCTCGAAATTTCAAAACATTTTTCATTAGCTTAATATAAGTAATCCTTTGGAAATTAATCGCTAAATATAAGCAATCCTTAGAAAAATCTTTCGATAAAAAGATCTCATAATATGCAAAATGGTGTTTGAGAATAATTGTTAAAAATTAAAGTTTCAGTTTTTAAATTAAGGAAACCCGCGACTGCACTAAATTCAATTTTAAAAAATTAAAATTTCAGTTTTTAACACAGGCCAACTTGCGATTGCACTACGCGCACTTTGCGTTTAAAAACGCGCGCAAAACGCGTCTGCTACATTACATTCTATATTGTATATAAATATTTTGTATATGTTGTTGCTGTTGCTGTACTCAATGGCAGTGTCATTAAGGTTATGCGCTCAATATTGATAACCAATAAATATATAAGTGTATTTGTGTATCTTATACACTTTTAGAAATTAGGTTGCCTTTGAAAGCTTTAAATGCATTTAATTGTCACGCAATTTGTGCAACGTCAAATGGAAGGCAATATATAGTACATATGTACACATGCTTCCCCTATTTAAAATGTTAGTAGTTGATAAGGGTTATCAAGAAATTTAATAATAAAAATAAATAAAGTCAAACACATGTTGGCGGTTAGAGAGATATTTACAAAGCGTGTTCCGGAAACAAGTAGTTTTTCGCTTTAATTGAAGGCTTTGTGAGGCTTTTCTTTATATAGATTTCTTTTAAATCGTGACAGGCAGAGTTCAGGATAGTTCACGCTGATAAGGCTTGAAAGTACACATTAGTATTAAAGTACACAATGATTGATTGTTCAAGCGTCTTACTCCATTTCATCTGGGCTTTTTAGCATTCAGTAGCATAACAGCTCAAAAATATTGTACTAAAAAAATCACCCTATATATTCATAGCCTAACGCAATATTCGCGCCACCTGTTGACTGCAAAGCATTAGTTTGTCTAATACGTAAGCGGTAAATAAACAAACCAAAGATAAGATTGTAGAAAATATATATATATATGGTATATGTATGTGCATGTGTGTGGGCATGTATGACCTACTTCCTTATGCCTTGTTAATTACACTTAAAAAAAATAAATTATCACTACACAAAGTATACATATATGTATATACATGTATATATACATACTGTATATGCAAATGAAAGAGTAAAAACACATGTGAAGAGAAACCGCAATGTGAATTGCAATTTTATTGCAATGCAAGTCAAACACCTGCTACATTGATCGTTGAAGAGAGTCGGCAACTGAAGAGAAGAGAGGGAGGACGAGAGATAGAGAGAGCGGCAGCTGTAGTTGCAACAATGACGATCAACAACAAGAACAACAATATTAATAAAGAGTGTTTTCTTAGTACGTGCCTTAAAATGTCATTCCTGGCATGCTGAGAAGCAACACATTAATTTTTTTTTTCAATTTTTTAATACCCTAAGCCCTAGGGGTTAAGGGGCACATGGACAATTACACTAGTTTACAAGAAAAATGAACCTTCGTATAAAAAAGTTTTTAAGGGCAATTTTGGGACGAGAAACACCAGGAAAATGCAACCTTTTTTTTCCTTTCTTAAGCACCGTTTTTGAAATGTTTTCGAAAAAAATGTTTTTGGGGAAGACGATTATATCGAAAGGTAGTGCTGGAAGTAACATCGATGTTATATCGATGCATAGATATTTTTCAATTTTTTTGATTATCGATATTTTTATTTCGATTATCGAAAAATACCTCTGTATTCCTGCAACATCCACAGAAAGCGAGCGATGTGGCTGCCAATCTAGTGAGCGACAAGAGGAGTTCGCTTAAATAAAAAAAAACGTTGACATAATTTTATTTAATAACCATAATAAATAGATCTCAAATTATTTTAAAGATTATGAGACTGCAATTCTGGCTGGAACAGAACATTTTTTGTTATAACTCACAGGCTCACAAAAAAAAGTGGTGTAAACTTTACATGTGACAGAGGCACCCCTTGTGGACTTTGGGCAGCTGAATCCGAAGTCCAAAAAGCCCCAATCTAATGGTTCTTAGATAATATCCAAATTATATCCTACTATGGGATTTTTTGGTGGTTAATTAAAATATCGTAAGGTATTGATGTGCTCTTTAAAGTAATTATACGATATGAACAAATTAAGTAAAAAATTATTGAAGTTACCTGCAACCAAAATCAAACAATATAAGTGATTTTCGACCTTTTTAAATTATGTTAAGCTTTTAAACTGAACGGGAATTCTTTTACGAACAAGTTCGAGTCTAAGATCTTTAAAATTGGATAGGAATTGTAGATTGTATAAACGAATGAGAAATCACGACTAAAATTTTGTGAAGAAATAACTGAACGAAAATAAAAATAGATAATTTTCATACAAAATTGTGATTCAGTAGGAAGCTTCTATAGCAGAAAACCCCACTAAAGCCACATCTTTATAAATCTGTTCTGTAATCTACATTATATTTAAGAAAACAATGTGTGGAAGCCTATACAGCTTATCAATAGATACCAATATGATCAAGATAACAAAAGAATTAGGTTTAACCATATCGCTCTGTTTGGCTAAATGACGGTTGTCTCGAGAACTTCCAATTCAGGCAAAAGTCTTTTGCAGTTTAATCATATTCTTTTTTATAAAGAATCTTTACAAAATATATATTTTCTGAAGAAATTTCCATTCAAGAAAACTGCACTAAAAGAACATTTTTATAATCAAATATCCCACTTTTCGAAAAACCAACTTTTCCGAAACTTAAAGCAACTTATATTTCGAAATCGCTTTAAAAATGAAAAATACAGTGCATAATTAAGTCGTATAGTTTCGCTAAATCCGCTACTGTTAACTTTTTGGCCAAAAATCCCACTATTCCATAGAAACACAGTTGAAAGCTTAAACCATCTTATATTTTCAAATCGCTTGAAAATAAATTCTCGCAATTATGGTAAATATCAGTGTATAATAAATTCAGCTATAGTCCCATTTATAATTCTCGCCACTTGTTTTTACTTTAAGGCAAGGCTGCAATTTGGTACGTAAGGTCATCAATCGTGTTCTGTATAATTTCGTTTTTTTCTCTCTCCATGTGTTGGCTGCTGCGGTTTCTTTTTTTTAACAGCTGCTACAGAATATACAAACAAACAAACACATGTACATAAATACTTATGTTTAAATGCTTAACCTGAGTGCTGCTTACGTAAAAGGCTTTTTTTGATGTGGTATCTTCTTTATTTATTTACGAATTTCGTTGATATGGGAACGAAACATGTGCAAGAAATGACAGGCACTTCATGAAATTAACTTATATGTAGTAATTAAATTAGCATTAAATGCTTTGTTGATTTTTAGTAACAAATCGACGAATATGATTTGCCAGACAAAATGGTGGCCACCACATCAAGGGTAATTTGTTTAAAGTATTTTGGGAACAAACGGAAAAGGCAGAAGTACAAACGAAATGCGGTAAGCTAATTTAAAAATTACACCTGCGAATAAAAAAGTCAGAAACGAATTGCGAAATAGCTAATAATGACACCTACAAATGCAACAAAATGGAATGAAACTAAATGGGTAATTTTTGTAACGAAATGAATAGCTAATAAAAATTCTCACAAGGCATTTTGGAATCAAGGCGAAAAAAACAAGAAGTAACGAAATGCTGTAAGCTAATTTAAAAATTACACCTGCAAATGCATTAAAATGGGAAGAAACAAAAGTAGCTTCGACACTCAAAAGCGTGTGTTGAGAGATCTTAAGTTAATGTAGCCAACATGTTGTGATTAAATTTTATTAATCCTTTTCAAGAAATAAAATCTGGCTAGACATATATAAAACAAGATTAAAGCAGATACTTAAAGACATGCGTGGAGAGTTCTTAAATCAAATATCAAATAAAATTAACATTTCAACAAAAAAACTTTGAAGTTGAATATGGTATTTGAAGTTTTAAGAATCTTCTCTAAAGATCTTTTTTCTTGGTAGCCAAAAGCGAGAATAAAAGAGATTTGTTTGAAAGAAGGCTAACTCTAATCACTAAAGGTTCTAAACAACGTATTTAATTTTCCACCTTATTCCACACTAGATTAAGAACGGGAAGAGAAATACCTAAACTTACGATTTTTTCTGGTTGACAACTATAATAAAAAATACTGCATTCTTAGTTTTGAACAAGAAGTTGAAACTTATGTTATTTATTTTTGACAAATGAAACGAAAGAAATTCAATTTTCATATATATTCGGAACCGATTTTAATTTCAAATCATGCTTTCAGCTATTATAGTAAGGAAAGTTCCAAATTTTTTTTGGAATAAAAATTGCAACAAGATGCAGAAACTTATTTATTTTTGATAAATAGACCGAAATAAAATTTTTTGTTTTAATATTTGGTGTTGGATTTTAATCTCAAATCACGATTTCAGCTATATTTTTCTTAGTAAGAGAATGTCAAAAACTTTTATCTGTAACAAATATTGGAACAACATAATTCCTTCTTAGTTTCAAACAAGAATCAGAAACTTATTTATTTTGACAAACGAAAAGTAAGAAAAGAAATTTTCGAATATTTTGTACCGATTTTTATCTAAAATCACGATTTCAGCTATTTTTTCTAAATTAGAAAAGTTTGAAAGCTTTTATCTGTAACAAATATTGCATTCTTAGTTTCTAAGAAGAAGCAGTAACTTATTTATTTTTAAAAAAGAATCAAACGAAAGAAAATAAATTTTTGAATATTTTGTACCAATTTTGATCTCAAATAACGATTTTAGCTATATTTTTATACCCTGTACCGTATGGTACCAAGGGTATATTAAGTTTGTGCAAGCCGAAAATGTATGTAACATATAGAAGGAGACGTCGGAGACACCCCAAAGTTACCTAAAATATGATCAGGGTGAATAGAGAAGTCGATATACCCATGTCCGTCTGTCCGTCCGTCTGTCCGTCCGTGTGAACGCCTAGATCTCAGAGATGGTAAGAGCTAGAGTTACCAAACTTTCACATTAGATCCCATATTATTCTATAGGAGGCAAGTTTATTTTATTTTTTTGATATCGGGGATAAATTATATAGCTCCCATGGGGGTGTTTGAGACGACCTCGACAAAAAAAAAGCGTTTTAGATAAATAATTCGTTTGTTTATGAAGATATCGTAACGAAATTTGGTATTCGAAAGTTTTTTATAGTTCACAATCACTGTACCAAATCGAAATCGGTTGACTATATCATATAGCTCCCATAGGACCGATCGGCCAAAATAACTTTTTAAAAAAAAAATTCGCTATATTTTTCTTTTTTTAATAAAGATATCCTAACCAGATTTTGGCGTTTGGAAATTTTTTAGACCACTTAAGCAATGTGCCAAATTTGAACAAAATCGGTTGACTATATCATATAGCTCCCATAGGTCCGATCTTCCAAAAAATCGATTTTTTAACAAAACTTGTTGTGTTTTGTTTGTTTGTAAGGATATTTGAAACAAATTTGGCTGGATTCATATCTTTTTTAAGGTATTTAAGCACTGTGTCAAATTTTATTGAAATCGGTTGACTATATCATATAGCTCCCATAGGAACGATCGGTCAAAAAAAAATTTTTGCTTAAAAATTCTTCTGTTTTTGGTTTTTTGTGAAGAAATCGGACTTTATTACAAGCTAGTGGTACAGGGTATCCTAACTACTTTACGCCCGCCATTTTTTTTAGTAAGAGAATTTCAAGAACTTTTTTTGCAACAAATAAATATTTGGTTTCAATTGTGATTGAAATGATTTGTATAGGCGAACTTTCAAAAGAGGACTTCAAATATTTTGTCTATAACAGATCGAATCCATCGAATTTTCATAGTCTAGATAGGTAGGTTAAGGCGGCAGTTAGAACTTAGCGTCCTAAATCACTTAGGACAAAAACAGGACCTTTTTGATACCGACAATGGGGATAGGAATATAGAATAGAAAGGAAAAATTAGGCAAATAGGAAAAGTGGAAAGTGCAGGACCATAACGTGGAATTCGAACCCACAACCTTTGGGACCATGGTCTAGTGCACTGTTGCTAGGCTATCAAGGCCACTTTTCATAGTCTAAGTCTTAGAAATTTCAATTGTTCTTTAAAACAATTCTTTAAAAAAATATTTCCCTATTTACACAGAAAGTTTGAAACGTATGCCTTCTTTTCCGATGCTAATTAGAAAAAATTCTTAAAAAATGGTACTTAATCGAACTAAATATTAACTGCTTTTGAAGCATAACAAACAATCAAAGCCCTGAAAACATTAAAAACACTCCAATTATTGGCCCATCAAATGCAGTCGCCAAAAACCGTCCGAGCTGTTGCCACATTTCACTTGAACGCTTTCATTGACCAAAAAAGCACTTAAACGCAGCTGCTTGAAATAAACATCAAATAGTCAAATAGCCATCAAAACTGTTGGGTACAAACTTAAAATAAGTATTTTATGGCCAACTTAAAAACTCAAAAAGAAGTTCAGTTCAAAAGCAAAAGCCTGATGAAAAGCCCATTAAAAAGGAAAATAGTAGCACACATTAATCGATTTCACATTACCATTGAATGGCTCGAATGACGTTTAGCAAACAAATGGCCAAAAGCGACACGCTCCAAAAACTTTTCTTTTTAAAATGGCTATATACATATATATGTACTAAGTAAGTATGTAAAAGAAAAGTCATGTTTAAAGACGGTAAGAAAACGCTTTTAAAGACATTTTTCAGCAAACAACCCCTTACTGGGCAGCGGGCGGAACAAAGGGAATAGAACATTAGCAGCGCGCAGCAGCCACAGCCCTCAACGCTGCAGCGACGCGTCGTCCGTCGCCTGCTGTAAACAATGACAGCAAGTGGAGCGGCAGCGCTGCCAGCTGCGACCGCGCTGCTCAAGGAAAGTCACTTTGTGTACGTTTTTTGTTGTAGTTGTTGTTGTTTGTTTTAGAGGGTGAGTTTTTTGCAACAAAGAGCAGGCGTCAGCCTCCCACCACACACACACAGTTACTCATATAGAAGCCACACTCAAACCCAAAACACACACAGATGCAAAAGGAAACGTGGGAAAAATGTGGAAAATGCGAGTTACGACGATGAGAAGAACCTTGTTGCAAACAGGAATGGGGACAGCAAAAACTCTCCTCTCGTCGCTGCTGCTGCAGATGATGATGATGATGAAAAATAACTAAACTAAAGCCCGGGCCAAACTTATAAAATATACAGTAATGTAGGCGGGCGGACGGAGGACCAACGACCCGAAAAGCGACCCAACCAAAGCTCCACCCCCGTCCCAGCTGCAACCCCCCTAACTTTGATAGGTTATATATCGGCTTGAAATATGCTAAAAGTTGTTGAAAAGTTGCGCAGAGAAAAAAAAAGACATTATGTATACGACGAAGTCTGGCTTTATATACCACTCCAAAATATAGTACATAAGCCACAAACACATAGTGCATAGTTTTTCTTCTGCCTTGGGCGCTCTGCTGCCCAAAATTGTTAGTAGCCTGTGGGCCAGGCCAAGAGGCATATTGTTTATGGTGTGCTTTAGGAGCCAGTTACTCATATGCGGGCGCTAGGAAAAACTTTTATTTCTTTTCTGTCCTACTCATATTGGCTTTTATGCCAAGAGTTTTATGTGCTGTCATTTGCAGGCAGTAACCGTCATCGTCGTTGTTGTTAGCCTGGCTAAGATCTTCAACTTTGAGTTTGAGTAATTGTGACAGCTTTCATTTTAGCTATTTGGCAGGATTTGTTGTTGAATGCGGCATAAACTTAATCAATATTGTCGTCGTCATAGAATGTGCTGGAAAAAAAAGCTTAAGGCTTTCAAGGAAAAACAAAATCTAAACAAACACAAAGCGAGCTTAGTTTAAAAGGAATATGTTTGTTTTTTCTACTATAGGGGACAAATTTTTAATTAAGGAAATGGAAAAATAAAATATGCCTTTATGTTAAGTTTGGAAAATAACCTGAATTCAAGAAAGAAAAACTACGGAAGCTTAAATTGGAAAGCTGCTAGTTGAGTGTGAAGAATTTCTTCAGTGTTCAAGTGCGGAAACGGAAAGCAACGGAGCAACCAAGTGAGAGCGGAGATCTTGAGCTTTTATTGAGCAAAGAAAAGAAGAGAATCAATAAAAAACGTTATAAGCGAGATTTGGTATGATTTGTTTTGGAACACTTTCACCAATAAGCCGATTTAGCCGTTATTTAGAAATATGGTAATATGGAATGGAAAACCAAGTACATATAACGATTTGGTTTGGAACACTCTCATCAATAAGTCGTTTTATTTGTAATATAGAACGGAAATCAGGCTGAAACCATTTGGTTTGAAACCCGATCATCAATAATATGGAACGTAAGTGAAGCAGAAATGATTTGGTTTGGAACACTATCAATAATTATCGTTTAAAGCAGTTATTTGGAGATATGGTAATATGGAACGTAAATCGAGTTGAAACGATTTGGTCTGGAACATAATCATCAATAAGCCGTTCTAGATGTTATTTGGAGATATGTTAACATAGAATTGAAATCAAATTGGAACGATTTGGTTGAAAATATCATAAATAAGCCGTTTTATTCTTTATTTAGATATGTTAAAATGGAATGGAAACCAAATTGAAACGATTAGGTTAGGTACACTATACCAAAAAACCATTTCAGCCGTTATTTGGAGATATGGTTGTACGGAATGGAAACCAAAGTGAAACGATTTGTTATGGAACACTATCACCAATAAGTCGTTTCAGCCGTTATTTGGAGACATGGTAATATGGAACAGAAGTCAAATTGAAACGATTTGGTTAGGAGCACTATTCCAATAAACCGTTTCAGCCCTTATTTCTTGATGAGGAACGGAAATTAAAGTGAAAGAGTTTGTTTTGTAACACTATCATAAATAAGCCGTTTCAGCCGTTTTTTGAAGGCTGTAAAATAGTTTAACGTATTTTTCGATCTTTAGTAAATACATGGCAAATAATCCATGGAACGCTATACATAAAAGCAACGTATCCAACTTGTTTTTACAAATTAAATCTAGTATTTTGGCTTTACTTCATCGAGATTTAGTTAGTGGGGCCTTGGAGTGAGTATCCAAGTAATTAAATTATATTACCTAATTTTGTAAAAAAAAAAATCATATCATACATAATTTTTCTATTTCGGATCAAGCAAAATTCTCGGCTGTACCGTATTCTGTGTTATAATTACATATTTAACCGTGTTCCAGAAACCAAGAAATCCAAACCGAATAATTTTACTTGGATTCGATTTTGCTTGCAAACATCCGGTTTCAAAACGAATCCGAATAAAATAAGCGGACTCGGTTTTTCGGAGCACGTTTGATATCATTTTTTTTTGGTAAATAAGTTTCGATTAAGTGTAATTAATTTAATTTAATTTTACAACGAAAGATTTGCTTAAGATAAAAAAAATTGTATTTCCAAATAAACATAACTTTGATTATATAAATAAGAAAATATTAAAATCTTGTCAAAAACTATTTCTACATATTTCCAAAGAATTTTGAAATAATTTTTATTTAATTTGGAGCACTATCACTATAGGTCTCAATATGGAGCAGAAATCAAAGTGAGACAATTTGGTTTGGAAAAGTCACCAAAAACTACTCAAAAGCAAAAGTTTTTAATTCCAAATAATTAAAGATTTGGTTATAAGAAAATATTAAAATGCTGAAAATGATTTCTATACAATTTCCAACGATTTTTGTAACAGCTTTAAGTTCTTCATAAATACTTTTAAAGAAATTAGCAATTAAATTAAGCAATAAAATGGTTCGTTCCAAGAAACCATCATCATCGGGGCCATGAAGGTCAACCTCAAATATCTCAAAATCCTGACGTGATGGGCCAGTTCTGACGCCGGATTCAGATTCTACGCACCAAATTACTTCGGAAATAACCCTTAGCTTTCCAACAACTCACATGACCCCTGTATTTGTAGACCTGTGTAATATATCATACAGAGCTTCATCCAAAAGCGCCAGCATCTGTGAAACTGTATAAAAATGTATCGATTTAATCGAATGGTATATTTGTTGCAATCTAATATAGAAAGTCCTTTTTGTCATCAAAACCTTTGCTTTAAGCCTCATTTGTATAGACTTGTAAGCCCCACAAAAAAACAGCTTCCCATTTTATTATATTTTTTATTTTTAAATATTTTGTTATTCCAAGTAAAAGCTTAAGATTTTTCTCAATAAAGCAATAACTCGAGTTTCTTGGTATTTTTCTGCTGCAGATTAAATTTATTTTAAGAATATTTTTCTTATATTTCGTCGCCAGGGCTGCGATAAGCTTTAAATAATTGCAATTATTGTTAAAAATATTTGACGATTTGAGTTCAAAATCGTCAATTAGGCAATAAATACGTCAAAAGAGAAACAGACTTTGAGTTATTTGATTAGGCTAATTAAAAATAATGTAATTTGTCATATTAAAATGCTTCAAGTGAAAATATTTTAGCTATTATTATTATTATTATATTAGCTTCAAGCCAATGTAAATGATCTAACTTTGTATTATGATAAATTTTCGCCAGGCAATTATTTAATTTTCTAATTTTCCACAAATTTAATGAAAACGCTTAATGAAAATGTTTGCTTCTGGCGGCATGAATGAAAATTATTTCTCGGCGGGGGGTTGGAATTTACCAGACTGGTGGTCCGGCGAAAAACAAGTAAAGAAATTAATATACATGGCAGAAATACACACACACATTATGTATAAATACATTTGTACATATTAAAGTAATACTTAAACCGAGTCAGACAGTGAAATTTTCATTAAAGTTCAGGACCCCCTCTAGTGCCGCAGTGTGTGTGCGAGTGTGTGTGTGTGTCTGGGTGTTGCAAACCACCCAAATAGCCTGCTTGGTAACGTCGAGACGAGGGTTGCAGCTTAATCCTTCAAAATTACGCGCGCTCTGTGGCCAGCCAGGGCAGCGAGCAACAAAAGGAAAGCCAAGTAATAAACACGCGAGTGAACAAAAAAAGGAAAATGTTATGAACATAAAAAAATACTGCAATAATTAATTTGTTTGGGTGAATTATGTATGCTCTTTCCTTGCTGTGATTTAAAATTTAAATGAAATTTTTTTATTGTTTTGCAAGAGCTTAGATATTTATTGCAAAACAAAAACTTGCAATCAGTTGTTATATAAAGGAAAATATTTTTAGTATCTTTTTATCTTTTAGAAATAGTTCATTTACTTTAATGCAGGACAAGAACTAGGTAGGTAGGTTAAGGCGGCAGTTGAGATCCACTTAGGCCAAGAATAGGCCTTTTGTGATACCGAAAATTAGAGTAAGTGATATTAATATAGAATAGGCAGCAAAAATTAGGGAAATAGGCAAAGTGGAAAGTGCCACGGCAAGCTTAACGTAGGATTCGAACTCACAACCTCTGGGTTGGATAGTCTAGTGCACTGTCGCAGGCTATCGCGGGCGCCTAGGATGAGAACTATCTTCATATTTAGTTTCGACAGTGCATGTTTATAAAACCAAACAATCAAAACAGTGTTGCCCTATGAGTTTGCTGGAAAAATATGAACCGCTGTTATTTTTGACGCCAAAATAAAGATATGGCAAATACTTGGTACTAATTAAGTATAAAACAGATGGCTGGAAACAAAAACCACAAAAGATTTCTAGGTTTCTAAGCAACCAAATTTTACAAAGATTGAAATGTTAGAGACGAAATGAGCAAGGTAAGTATTTCAAAGCTATCTGAACAGGCTGTCTAATCACGAAAACGGACTGGCAATGAATCTATTGCACAATAATTTGGACATTCGATGTCTGAAAAGATTTCATATTTATTTTATTGATTTAACATTGTAACTTAGAATTAATTCAAGGAAAAAAGTAATTAAAAGAGAGAGGATCATAGGCCTTCGGCTGCGATTTCATATTTTAGACCTCTCAGAACGATTGGTCTAATATGTAGTGTTAGCGAAAATTATTATGCTACATTGATTGGGCTCAATAGACTCAAAATCTATCCTGCCCTTTAGACACATTGCCAATAAAATAATTTTACAAAAATTGTGGCCAAAATATTTTAGAAATTTAATTTAAGATACATCTTATGACTATAGACATTGACCATAATTCACGTTTACCACTTGTTAACATGAATCAGCTGATAGTAATGTGACCGCTTGCAATAAAATCCTAACAAAATTGCAATGACTACCAAAAAAATACCAACAAACTACAAAAATACCACACTACGCTGATATGCACACACTGCTTCTTACGGCAGTAATTATTATTTTTAGACTGTTCATTTGCAGCCTTTGATCTTGAATTCGGATCTTAAGTGGTTCAAAATTATACATCAAAAATATTGATTATTTAAAACAAACTTATAGTTAAAGAAAAAATAATTCTTTTCGGTAAGTGTTCTAGTTGTATTGTGAATTACGAGACAATTTTTTGTTGACTCACTGTGACAGTGAGAAAGACATTGAAAAAAGTTTCTTCGAAGGAGCAATAAAAGGGATAGAATTATAGAAATACCATATTAGCCACAATAAGTATTATTTCCAAATAGGGACCGCTACAGCAGACACTTCTGAGTCTGCTCTCTTGTTTCACTTTCACTGTACTCATAATATTATTTAGTGTACACAAATTAGAAAGTGATCGCAAACGGCTTTTTACTGAGAGTTAGTACACGAAAAAGTTGAGCTCACTTTCTCTCTTTGGTTTGTTAGGCTACCGTATAGTAATGTAGTATACAGTGGAACAAGAAAGTATGCAGTCAAGAACACCTCTAATCGCAAGAATATAAGAAATTGAACTACCACTATCGATGGCCAGGTATACGAATAAGTGCATATATATACATATAGCGCTAAAGTTAATTTTTAATGTATCTCTTAGATATAAATTTTGATGCAGATTCCTGACAAATGTTTTTCCGATTATTGCACGAGTTATCGAAAACTGAATAATTGCGAAGAATTTAAACGTAAAGTAGAATTACAGAATAATGATGTTTAAAAATCTTTTTTTCATTTTTTGCCGATTATTTCACGAGTTAACGAAAGCTGAATAATTGCGAAGAATTTATACTACGTAAAGTAGAATAAGAGAATACTGATGTTTAAAAATATTTTTTAATTTTTTCCGATTATTTCACGAGTTATCGAAAACTGAATAATTGCGAAGATTCTATACGTAACGTAAAATTAGAGAATAATGATGTTTAAAAACCCTTTTTCCAACAAAAGATACTATCGTGACTGGCTTTTTGTGACATAATCAAGTCAAATTTATACTTTTTTAGATATCTTACAATTCTTAAGCTTACGTTAAATGAGAAAACTCTAAATTTATAGTGTTGAAATGCCATCAATGGACTGACATTATATGTAAATTTTAGACAACCTCGAATGTAAATAAAAGATGCGTAAACTCATTTCTCTAAGAATTAACGGACAACGCCGAAAAGTATAACCTTAAAATTGTGTAGAATTTTCTATCTTTTCTTAAGTTTCAAGCTATTAAGAAATATATATGAGTTAGGAGTTGTCTACAAATTTAACATTTTTGAAAACATTTTCCTTACTGCAATGTCGTAAACCCGAAAATATAAAGTAAATTTGTGAAGAATTTTCTTTTTAAAAGAATTAATTAAAAAGCTATAGACAAGGCTGCAAATTTCTGAATTATTTGAGAGGATTTGTGCCGAAGCCCTTTTGCTGCCAGTGCCTAGAATTTAGTTAAGTTAGTTTTTCAAATTTACTTAACTGTATTAAATAAATAAATAAATTTGAGAGGATTGCTTAATTTTTAGAAAAAATGTTCCTAGCTGGTAATGCCGCAAAGCCGAAGATATGACGTACAATTTATGAAGAATTTTCTTTTTAAAATTTAGTAACAATAAACTAAAAAGTTAAATCCAAAGCTGCAAATTTCCGAAATTGTTTTGAGAAGATTGCTTGATCGGAGGACCCGCATGAAGACTTGCAGAAGCATATCATCCTTACGTTACAAACTGCCAGACAAATTTATTGTGCCGTAACGCCGAAGATATAACGAACAATTTATGAAGAATTTTCTTTTTAGGTTCTTAGCTACACAAAAATATAAAGCCAAGGATGCAAAAATCTGAAATTTTTTGAGAGGATCTCTTGTTCGAAAGACCCTTTTGTATGCCATTCTTACAAGGATTTTTCTTTCACACGTTACAAACTTTCCGAAAATTTGATGTTCTGTAAAGCCGATGATATAACATACAATTTGTAAAGACTTTTCTTAAGTTCTTAGCTATAATAAGCTATGAGGCTAAAGTCAAGCTTGCAAATTTTCTAAATTTTTCTGAGAGGATCGCCTGAAAAGAGTCAACTTCTGCATACATCCACTGATTTTTCTTTCACACGTCACAAACTTCCTGACAATTTTCATTGTACCCCACTTGGACTACTTAAAAAGAGAGTATAAAAAAATAAAAAACAAAAGAACCCGACCGCTTGCAAAGTGTAGCATAAATCGCGGGTGGGGTGGTTTTGGTGGGGGTTGCAGTTCATATTGTAGCTGTTGTTTTTGTTGTTGCCGCCCGCCCTTCTGGGTTGCCACTTTTCGCATTAATTGCTTTATCGATTTTTTTCGTGTACGAGTATGAGTGAGTGTGCGTGTGTGTGTATGAATGAGTGTGAGTTTTCACCTACGCCTGCCTGCCTGACAGTCGATTGTTTTTGTTTTTAGCACAAGGACGTGGAAAAATATGGAAAAACAACAACAGCGCAGCAGAGACTGTAAATGGAAAAACTGTTTTGTCAGTGTTGTTGTTGTTGCTTTTGCTGTTGCACTCAAATGTGGCATGAATGGATGCAACAACAACAACAACAACAACAATGAGGACAACAACGACGACGACGACGTCGACTGAGAGTTGAGTTTAATAGCAATGAACTGAGCTGAGACTGAACTGAATGACGAGCGGGTACAGTTTTGAAAGCAATGCAAATAGTCGAGTCGTCTGTGTATGAGAAACGCGTACAGCTAAAGCTTTTTGCACAAAACACCTGCCATTTAAAAGCAATAACAACAACTACAAGAACAACAACAACACAAAGCTGTAGAAAATGTAGGCCAACAGTGTTGAGTAAGGCGGCAAAAGTAAAAAATCCTGCCCACCCCCAGCTCTATCCTAAGCCAAGCAAATCCCCAGGCTGCTCATCATCAACAACAACAACGTCATAATCAACGTCATAATCATCCGGCAGGCAACAGAGTTGCCATCCTACTGAGAAATGAGCACAAACAGCAGTGTACAGAGTTGTCGTCGTCGCCAACGTCGCTTGGAAATCGAAAAAAGAGGGTTGCAAAAAAAAACTGAAATAAGAAATTGTAGTTAAAGTGTGCAAAAAAAAAAAGCCCCAAAATGAGGTCAACTATTTATAGTATAAATGAGTATATACATGCACATATACTACACACATACAGCTATATATAGTACATGCATCTCTTTGTGTATGTGTGTGTGTGTGCTGTTGCATTTGTTTCAATAGCGTGCTTAGCTTAGTAGGTTATGTTTATGTAAATTTGCATAATTGCATGCAGTTTGAAACTTTATATACTATGTACTATGCACTTTATATACCAACATAAACACGGCTTATTTACAGCTTGTAAACACTCAAATGTCTGTGTATTTGTTTACATATGTATACTATATAATCTATATATAGTCGTCGGTCGTCGCTTGCATTAATTTTAAACACTGTTGCTTTAAAACTGTTCACGCTTAATTAAAGTTCAAGCGCGTCGAGTGAAGTGCGACAACGGCGCAGCAAAGGAAATGCGAAATGAAACGCAATGAAGTGTGTGGGAATGAGTGGGAAAATGGGTCAGTAATTAAAACGCAAAGCCCGTTGGCAAAAGTTTTAAATGAAAATGTTAATATAGAACAAACATATGGGTGGGTGTGTTTGAGTTAAAGACGAAAAAAAATAATTTAAAACTTGGAGAGCTGGACAGCAAGCTAAGTGACATGTTTAGCAAAGTTTAGACAGCTAAGCAGAAAAAAAGACTCTTGGTGTGCAAATGTAGGTTCTAATAAAATTCTACAGATTTGCATTTAGTTCATTGGTTTTTGTTCAAAAGTGTATATGGGCGTGAGCTTTTAAAATCTCATAGGGAAACAAGTTGTGATCAAGACAATTTTCTCTTTTAATCTAATTTCATGCCAAAGTATTTAGCCACAAAAAAAATACTCCCAAACCAAATAACAAATTATGAAAGATTTATGAACCAGAATTTTTTTTAAGACATTTGAAATTATATTTGGATCATATCTCGTCTATATTAGAGTAAAACCACATGTTTCATTTCCACTGCGTACCATGTTAAGCTGTTAAGCCCGTACTTAGGCAAACATTTCTCAAGTCAGAATTTGAAATCAAGACATTTAAAATAAAATTCGCGACAAATCCGTCTATATTATGTGAGCCCTAAAACCTTATTCTCATGTTCCACCGCGTTCCATGTTCAGCTTTTGCTAATTTTGCATTTTTTCAAATACGTAAAATCCATGGTAAAGGAAAACATTTGTTAAGTAAAAATTTGAAATCGAAGACATTTCAAATAAAATTGGGCAAATCCGTCTGTATCAGGGTAAAACTTTATGTATCATTTTCCACTACACTCCAGGTTCAGCTATTGCTAATTTAAAATTTCTCAAATAATCAAGTAAGAATTAGGAATCGGATATTCATTTAAAAAAAAATTAAAACCGTATTTTCCTTTTCCACTGCGTTCCAAGTTCAGCTTTTGCTAATTTTGAACATCTCAAATACATTAAATCCGTGCTTAGAAAAATATTTGTCAAGTAAAAATATGAAATCAAGAAAATTCAAATAAAATCGGACCAAATCCGTAAATGTTAGCGTAAAACGTTATGATTCTTTTCCACTGCGTTCCATGTTCATCTTTTGCTCATTTTGAATTTCTCAAATACTTTAAGTCCGTACTAAGTCAAATATTTATCAAGTAAGTTTTGAGATGGAATATTTCTTTGAAAAGAGAAACAAAAAATAATGTTAAATTAAAACGATCGATAAAGAGAATAATAAAAAGATTATAAACCAGAGATTTTACAAGACATTTAAAATACAAATTGGCCAAATCCGTCTATTTTGGGTTTAATCTCATGTTACATTTCCACTGCGTTCCTTCTTCAGCTTTTGCTAATTTGAAATTTCTCAAATACATTCAATCCATGCTAAGGAAAATATTTGTCAAGTAAAAATTTGAAATCGGAAAAAGAGTTAAATATACTCTTAATAAATTTATGTTATATTAAAAAAAATAACGTTGAATTAAAACGTTAAAGATAAAAAAGATTATGAACCAGAGATTATTCAAGACATTTAAAATATAATTTCGGCAAATCCGTCTATGTTAGAGTAAAGCTTAATGTTTCATTTTACTGCGTTCATTTTCAGAATTCGTTCTAAGGAACATATTTGTTATATATTAGGCAAAACCGGATGTTTCAATTTCACTGTGTTCCATGTTCAGCTTAAGCTAATTAATTTGACAAATATGTTAAATCCGTACCTGTACAGACTACTGCATACCGGAGGAACATTTCACAACCAAGTTCAGATCCTATATTCCAACCAGAGAAGAGTGGAATACTGGGGTACCAGACCCAGCAGGCTCGATAAAGGTATACACGGACGGTTCCAAGCTGGACGACCGTGTAGGGGGAGGGGTCTACGGCGAGGATTTCGACATTAGAATTGCTTTTAGGCTCCCGGACCACTGCAGTGTCTTTCAGGCAGAGGTCACAGCAATCCGGGAGGCTTTAACAACAATAAAAAACCTACAAGTCCAAGATAAGAATATCTGTATATATTCGGACAGCCAAGCGGCTATTAAGTCTCTAGTCTCGATGACTTCGTGTATGAAGTCAGTGAATGACTGCCGCTTGTCTCTAGGGGAGATAGCTGAGCAGCTTTCAATTCATCTGATATGGGTTCCAGGACACAGGGACTTTGAGGGAAATTGCATTGCGGATGAACTGGCTAGGAAAGGAACTACCAGCATCCTCCTTCAAGATAAGGAGGGCCTGGGTATACCCATGGCCAGCTGTAAACTGAGAATACGAAATTTTTTCGCTCTCTGTGCAAATAAAACGTGGAATCGGACATCGAACACGTGTAGAATCTCGCGGCAAACCTGGCCGACATACTGCAGTAAAAGAACCAAAAAACTTTGCTGTCTGAAAAGAGCCCAGTGCTCATCTGTCATTCGTGCTATTACGGGACACTGGTTGGTAGGAAACCACGCATCCCGTTTGAATGCTCCCCACCACGACTTCTGTAGAAGCTGTGGCGATGAAGAGGAGCTAGAGACGGTGGAACACTTTTTCTGTCACTGCCCAGGACTGGGCAGAAAAAGACTTAGGTTCCTACAGTCATATTTTCAAAACGATCTATCTCAGCTCTCTGAACAGAGTCCAAATTGCCTTTTAAGGTTCATTCAGGCAGCCGGATGGCTTCCTCAACTTTCGTAGGGGACCCATCAAGTGAGGAAATGTGGTGAATTGGCTCACTAGCGGTACCACAAAGGGCCTATCCTTGGCCCTTACAAGGAAAAAAACTTAAATTTGCTTATTTTTTGATACAATCTGCATTGAATCAAATTTGAGAAAAGATGGACTTTTATTTACTGAGATACCGATAACTATAAAAAGCTTTCACAGGAAAAATATTTGTTCTATGAATTTTTGACTCAATATGAATTGAATTTTATTGAGGAAAAGCCTTTTTTTATATTTACTTAAATTCGTATAATTATGGTTTGGAGTTATTTTTTAACTCAATCTGCATTGAATCAAGTTTGAGAAAAGATAGTTTTGTATTTACTGAGATTTCGATAACAAGTAGAAGCCTTTACAGAAAAAATACAAATTGGACGAATTTTAGACTAAATATAAAATTAAATTTATTGAGTAAGAGAGGTCTTCATTTTTACTCAAATTCAGATCATTTTGTTTTGAAGTTTCTAATAAAAATGTATCAAGTATCAAAGTTTTTAGTATTATTTTCCAGCATCTGCCCAAATTTTATTGCCTCTATCGATCTGCAAGTTCTACAGTAAATAAACTTTATATATGCCAGAGAGCATTTTACGTGCCAATAGTCACGTAACCAGAACACACAGAGCCATAAAGACTATATGGGGACTACAACAGTCCAATAACAAAGCCATAGAACAACAATTGAATGTATTCAAAGAAGCAGAAAGCGAAAAATGCCTTAAATAAATAAAACCCAGTAAATTACATGAGAGCTACAAAGAAAATAAATGCACTCACTATATGAGGCGAAAAAAAAACAAACCTTACCTAGACCAAAAATCCCAAAACAGCAACGATAACAAACAAGAAAAGCACAACAATAAAACAGGAAAAGAATAACAGAGCGCGCACTCGATGCAACGTTGCCGATTTTCACAGAGGCGACGGCGACATGTTTCTAAGCGCAGGTTGCAAGGACGCAAGGGGGGAAGGACAGGGACAGTATTGTGTCATTTTCAGATGTGCACACACACACAAACGACCGATAAAAACAGGAAGCATAATATAAAACAAAATAGAAATTGAAACATCCTTCCTTCCTGTCAGTGGGCGGTGCTGCGTTGGGTGTTTAAATAGGTTGAAATTCATATGGGAGAGGACAACCAAAAAAAACTATAAAAAGGGTGGTGCAAGTTGTTGCCACATGCAACAATTTTATATGTGCGCCGCACAGTAGCTGAGCTGCCAAAGAACCTGCCACAAGGGTTGTGCCAAGTAAAACCGGAATATGAATGGAAGGCAGAAAAAAAGGAACACTTTAGGGAGGAGGGTTGGATGTGTGAGTCTGCGGCAAGGGTATGTCGCGCATTTCCGGGTAAGTAGCAGCGAGCTGTAATAAAATCTGTCTAACCTAGACGTAGCTCTGGGTTGCTGGCATCGAATATTTTTTTGCTTTTTTGCAGGCACTTTGCAACAACAGTGACAACAAAGACTCTCATAGTAAAAGGGCGTTGGAGTATATAAAATATAGCGAAAAAAAACAGATCTGCTGTAAATTGAAAAAAATTTGTTGTTTGGGCGCAAAATTTATGGCAAACTTGGCTCAATGTGCGCAAGAGTAATGGCTAAAAAGAAAGCGATTAAGTTGCATGAATAATGGCAACAGTAAGTAATATTAAACGTAGCAATATATAAAGAGAGTAATACGTGAAAAGTAAGTTCAAGTTGCGCAGAAATCAAAGCAAGTGAAAATTGGCAACGGCGCTTAGAAAGCGATAACAAATAGAGGCGGCCATATTTGTGAAAAGTTAAAGTTGCAAAGAAATCGAGTCTAGTGAAGCTTGCACAATGGAATATGGAATGGAATGGAACGGAATGGAATGTAGATTTTTCAACTATAGTTAAGCAATTACTAGAACCACGTATCAAGGTTAATGCACACCATCATGACTTCTGTAGAAGCTGTGGCGACGATGAGGAGCTGTAGACGGTCGAACACTTCTTCTGTCATTGCCCTGGCCTGGGCAGTAAATGATTTAGGTTCCTACAGTAACACTTTCTAGACGATTTATCTAAGCTCTCTGAACACAGTCCAAAATGCCTTTCAAGGTTTATCAGGCAGTCGGATGGCTTCATCACCTTTCGTAGGGGAACTCTCAAGTGGGGAAGAGTGGTGAACTAGCTCACTCTAGCGGTATCGCAACTGGCCTATCCTTGGCCTAAGTATGTAGAGAGACGTCAGTCCCAACTGCCACTCTAACCTAACCTAAGCCATTACTACGTGTAATCAAACCAACTTAAACTTAAAAAAGAAAAATTCAGCCATGCCGAGTCTACTACACACCCAGATCACATCTGGACTCTTAGCAAGTGACACTTGTATATTTCCTTTCTCCATCTGCTCTAGATCAGCTCTTATGATCACGAACTTATTTCATAACAAGAAATTTAGATCTCTTCTCCCAAGCCGGGAGACTTGGTCTGATGGCAGCCCTTGTGGAAACCTCCGGTGGCAACAATAGTTCACGGATGCTTCCAAAACTGAGCAGGGTGTATTTGTTGGAGTCGTTGCTATGTTGGGTACCTGGACACTCGGTAGTGGATGGTAATACGATCGTTGACGATCTAGCAAGACAAGGTGCCTCCACCCTGACTACATCTCATGCGCCGTTTTGTGGTATTGGTTGGTCCACAATTAAAACCATGATAAAAAAATGGGCTGCAGGAGAACATAGAAGATACTGGTTCTTCTTTCCGGATCTTCGACAAGCAAAACCGCTTGTCAAACCTCTGGATACGATCAAGACAAAAGGTCTTTGCAGAACGGACTTAAAACTCCTGGTAGCATACCTATCTGGCCACCACACTGTTAGATACCATCTACAGAAGATTGGCCTATCGGACTCATCAGAGTGCAAACTCGGTCTAGAAGACGATAAAGCCACCAGACATATTCTCTGTGACTGATCAGCTGTGGTATGGAACAGAGCCTGTCACATGGGAATGGAACGGATTAGTCCCTTGCATCTTAGGGCAATACCAACAAAAGACCTACTGCTATTCATGCGGAAAGCGGAAAGTATTTTGCTTTAATTTATGGGTATGTTACAAAAGACCTTTTGGTCGCAGTGCCCCACCTCTTTCGGGGTTTCGATATATTAATCGAAGCGACGCCTTCTAATCTTTTAATGAAGGTACCGAAAGAGAGATATTACTAGAAAATTAATAGGCCAAGGTGGGTCTGATATACTCCAGAGCGCCTTTAAAAGCGAGATTGTGACAAAAGATCGTTCTCCTCCAGACAAAGTTCTAGTATTATTTGTTTTATTTCCACTTGGCGGTGTGACTTCCAACTCACACAATTTTTCCTTGTGGTTAGATGATAAATGCCCGTTAAAATGTCGAACCCCTAACGCTGAATGTAGGAAAAAATCTACCATTAGAAAACATCTTTCGCGTACTCTACTGTATAATGAAGAAAAGTTGCGACAATTTGAAGGCAGTATTCTGATTGTTGAATCGGCGGTATGGTATTTTTCTTTCCATTCATCTAAGTCGTTTCGTAATTTACTTAGCCTTTTCATTACATCTTCCCGTAAATATTGGTATGCTTTAAATTCCTTCATTTGACTTTTATAGCGATTTATTTGGTCTAGAATTATGTCTTCTTCCACAACTTTCAGTTCTTCCACTTCGTCACATTTTTGCTTAGCCGATTCAATAGCCTCTTCGAGTTTTTTTTTTCAATAGTTATTTTTTTTCGTACTCTCCTTTCAACAATCCTATAGTAGCTTTTAAATCGCGAGTATTTTTCTCAAAATATCCATCAAGGTTTCGTATCTTTGACTGAGCCTCAACCGACTTTTTTTCAATTTCGGAGAAAGATATATATGTTTTCTTCAAGTAAATAAAATCACTTATGGAAACCAGAGACAAGACGATCATCTTTCGTGATTTACTTTATGTCGGGTTATGACGATGTCTGAAGCCCTTTAAAGTTTTTTATAAATTCATTAATTCTAGAAGCTCATTAACGATATTGACATAGTCGAGAGATTTAATATGCAGTGATCTCTCGGGTTGAGATGAATGAAGCAGAGGAGAAAGGTGTGTTTATCTGAGGTGGTGGTTATATTAAAGAAAAATGGCATCTACAGAATGATTGATGGCTTTACGAAGTGGAGTAGATGCTTCAAAGGTAAGGGGGCCCGATTTCTAGTAAATGGTTTATATGGGAAAAACATTTTCTGACCGTAAAGAAATTGAAATCCTAAAACACAGATAAAAATTTTAGTGACGTCACTGTGAAACTAACTTCCTAAAATGGGAGGATGGGCAAAGCGCGACACTTCGGAAATATCCTAAGGATAATCGCTAGAGGCTTGAAATTTTTCCATTCATAGCTTACCTTCAAAGGTAAGGAGCCTGATTTCTAGTACTCTGCCAGTACGTGCCAAGTTAAAGTAGCACAAAAATCAAGCCAAGTGAAGTTTGGCAACAATTTTCTAAAGTCGCACCAAATTTAAGTTTAAGTGAAGTTTGGCAACAGCGGGCTATGTTACTTGTATGCGACTTGGGACTTGTAAAAGTTTTTCTGAGTATTAAAATATATAATTAAAAAGTATAAAAGTTTAAGTTGTCGTTAAATTGGTAGAGTACGTACTAAAAGTTCGCCACTCACGAACATTTTTAAACATTTTCGTTTCCCAAATTGTGCTTTAAATTGTACAACATTATATGTCGAAAATTTCTACGAATAAAATTTAAAGCACGTTTCACAGGCACAGCGCGTGCTTAATTGCCGAAAGAATGTTACCCGCCATTTTAAAAACAAAAATTCGCACATTTTTATAAATAAACTTTTTGCTCTTTTTTGGTCACAACTGTAAACAAAAATAAACGTTGTTTTTGTAAAATCAACGAAAATGGTTAAAAATAAAGAAGGCACATTTGTATAAACTTCACATTCATATGCAGACACACACACACAAACACACACGCACACAACCAACCGATGAACCAGCGTTGACAGCTGGTTCATTGAACCGAACTTAATTAAAAATCAAGTTGAAGGTCATTTTGTGAATATTGTATGAGAGTGACTGAAAGCTGCGTTAAAATTGGGCATGTGTGTGTTAAAGCCTAAACCTATTAAATGTTTAAACTACAACAAAATTGGCTATAATGTTGTTGCTCTCTCCATTAAGTCGCGCTTACTTAATTTATCGAGTTTCGAGACATCAAGAAAATGGAATTTCGGCAAAGGTCAGTGAACATATTAAACAAAAGAATGCTGCGTAAAGTAAAACAAACAAAGAAATGTATGTGTGTGTGTGTGAACATCTGCAGGGGAGCTGAGCTAAAAAAGGCAGCTTACATCCATGAGTCGCTTTTACTAAACCAGTTTCAATTGAAGCTGCGTGTACGCGCCGCGCGCGCGTGAAATATGGCAACAGCGCCTCGCTCTGGGCAAACACGGCAGCAAAGCAAAGTAAAGCAAAGACTCAGACTAAACACACACACACACACACACACACGCACACTAGTAACAGCAGTCAAGTGCTCAACAGCAACAACAACAACATTAAGTAGCAGACAATGCCGCATAATTCCAATCACAATTTCAAACATTTTAATATGAAGAACGTGACGCAGCAACAGACAAAGTATTAGAAAGAAAAAAAATGGCCATGGGGGAACAATGTGAAAATGAAACGCAAAGCAGATGCTGCATGTGTGTTTGCTTGTATGTGCGTGTGTGTGTGTGAGCATAAGCTGTCATTAGAGCGGCTGAGCCGCTGCATTGTTGCTATATGCTCGCCTCTTTCGTGCATTTGACAGGTGTTCATTAGTGCGTGCAACGGTTCATCTATGTTTATACGAGGGTTGGCTTTAACCTTTTTGGCAACAAAGAAAAACTAGGGGTAGACTGTTTAATATTTAATTAAGTAATTAAAAATGTTCGTGCGTGTCTACCTGAGTCTACCTGTCAGCACAAGAAATTAGAGCATAATTTAAAACATTTTTTTGTAGGATTGACGAGAGTTCAGAAAGTCTATACAGTTTCCAACCTCTAAAAGGTTTGATATTGTTATGTGTCTCTAAAAATGGAAATTTGTCAAAATTGTTTTGCGGAAGCAGCACCTCGAGTCTACTGACATAATTTACATTATGTTTTTTTTTTCAGAAGTTTTTGCCGAACTAAGGAAAGTGAGCCGCCGAAGATTCTTTAACACGACTAGGCACTTATACTAGGTTAAGTTAGGGCGGCAGTTGGGAGTAATGTCCCAACTCACGCAGGCCAAGAATAGGCTCGTTGTGATACCGCTGCAGTATCACTCAAGAGGTCCCCTATATGAAATGAGACAGCCATCCGGCAGCCTGAATAAACCTTAAGAGGCACTTTGGACTCTGTTTGAAGAGCTGAGATGAATCATCCAGAAAGTGTAACTTTAGAAAATGGAATCTTTCCTGGCCAGCCCAGGGCAGTGGCAGAAAAAGTGCTTCACTGTCTTCAGCTGCCGAGTAGATACAGATGTTCTTATTCCGTACTTGTAGGTTTCTTATTGTTGTCAAAGCCTCCTGGATTGCAATGACCTTTGCCTGAAAGACACTGCAGTGATCCGGAAGTCGGAAAGCAGTTCTGACGTTGAGCTCCTCAACATAGACGGCGGCGCCTACACGGGCGTCCATTTTGGAACCATCCGTGTATCTTTTATCGAGCCAACTGGGCCTGGTACACCAATTCTCCACTTCTCCCTGGTTGGAATATGGGTTTTGAATTTCGTTATGAAGTTATGAAAGGCACTTCTGGAGAATATTTTAGGTGCACATAACGAATAAGTATGGCCAAAATTGATTTTAATGGATTGAGAGATTTCATATTTGCTCATTTATCGCGCCCTTACAAGTGCTCTGTGTTAAGTACCAAGAAGGATCTACTAAAATAAGCCTCATTTGGAAAAAGTTGTTCATAAAAGAATCTTAGGAGGACCAATTGTGAAAGAATTAGTTTCACAGTAGTTAAGATAATAATAAAGAAAAGACGAATTATTTCTAGAAAAGTCTGTGTATGCTTGATAGGGTGATAATGCTACTTTTTGAGCACACAAAACGTTAAAAGATCATCCGAAATATAGCTCTTACTTCCTTTCGTTAGATTTAGTTGATAGATTGATAGAAATATTTTTAAAATAGTTCAAAGCCAACGGCTGTTGTGAGAGGAACGCGCTGGTGCCGGAAGCTTTTGAACTAAGAAGCATAACAATTTAAAAAATGATTGTGGAAATCAGGAATGTGACAGATATCTCGTATATTAATTCTTATTCAGTATGACTTGGTGGATCTACAAAGATAAGAATCATTTGGGAACAAGTTGTTCGTGAAAGAATCTTAGGAAGATTCATTCTGAAAGAATTTGTTTGACAATATTTTAATTAAGATAAGCCGAATTATATCAAAACAAGACTGTGTAAGCTATAATGGATTGGGTAATAAAACTACTTTTTGGAGCACACGAAACGTTAAACTGATGGAACATCCTAGGTACTCTCTTACTTCCCTTCGGTATAAATAGTTTACAGATTGATAGTAATTTTTAAAATAGCTGTTCCGAGATGAACTCACTGAGTACCGAAAGCACTTAGGTAGGTGAAGACGGCAGTTGGAACTTAGCGTCCCAACTCCCTTAGGCCAAGACCAGGCCTTTTGTGATACTGGTAATGGGATTAAGTGATAAGGATTTTGAATAGACAGGAAACATTAGGGAAATAGGAAATTTGAAAATGCTTAGCGTGAAATTCAGATCCACAACCTCTTGGATGATAGTCTAGTCCACTGTTGCTAAGCTATCGAGGCCGTCAAGCACTTGAACTAAGTGGCTTAAAAAATTTTAATACAATATGTCTTTATTAATTAATTAGAAATCACAGTGGGAATGAAATTTGCACCTACTACCCGAAAGGTTATTGATCTTCGTTAATAATAATCTGATAAGGAATCAAAGAGGGAATGTGGTAGATATCTCCAATATTAACCAACGTAGTTCCGAATGAGTGGCAGGGCCTGGGCTGACTTGCTTGAAAATGTGGGAAATCTGTAAAGAAGTTTTTTTTATCAAATAGTTGAGAGACAAAATGAAATTTGCACTTATTCGAAAAAGAATTAATCTTTATAAAGAGTATTTCTATAAGTAGTCAGCAAATCGGAGAAAAACTCTTTTTGACTAACAGTCAATTGTGGCAGATATTTCTTTTGGTCTTATAAACTACTTAGTTCAGAAGCAATCCGATGATGTGTCGGTATTATCTTAATTTAAGGGTATTTCTTTAAAAGCTTCTACTACATCTACTACAGACAACCCTCGCCCAACCTGTACACTAGACTACGTAATAACAACTTGTATTGAGTTAAGCAAGCACGTATCACAACAACAACAACGACGCAACAACCAGAGCAAAATACATGTATCCAAAAAAAAACAGAAAACGAAGAAAAACACTAGAAGAAAAAAAAACACTAACAGAAAAGAAAACCTGCCCGGGCCGGCCCCAAAGCAGGTGTTCATTTTCATTTACGCTTCGTCGACAGCTAACAAGTTTGATGATTGTTTGGCTTCTCAATTTCAATGCAATTTCAATTCAGTTTCCAACAAAAAAGCTAAAGCCAGATCCAGAGCTAGAGATCTATCTAGAGCTGGGAGCTCTGCTCTGATGTTGACTGTAGAAAATTGAAAGCAACAACTTAAGCGACGACGATGACGATAACAAGTGTCACATTAAATAAGGAAATGACAACAAAAAAACTCAACTGCAATACAACAAGTTCTAGTTTGGATTTATCTTAGTGTGTGTGTGTGTATCTGTGTGCTAAACGAGGCAAATGTCACACACACACACGCACACTATTAGATAAGTTCGCCTCAAAAGTGATTATGTAATGCATGCTTTTTATTAATACTTGTTTGGAGCGCTGTTGCCATTTTTCACAGCTGCTGAGAATTCGATAAATGCTATCAGCCGAGTTAGCAGCTTTATATGTGTTAAACAGCTTTAAGAAAGGTTTATTTTAATAATGCTGACTAATACCACTTAAGGTCAATGCTTGAAACATTATGGCAATGAAACAACGAACTGCTCTGGCTTTAAATACAGTAGAGGGGAAAAGTTGAGCAACAGTTGTAATGAAATTGAGTGAAAAATGGATCATCTAAGGAAAATTAAACACTTTTGCGAGTTTTAAGCTTAGTAAATAACAAATTTAATTTTTTTTTTAAGTTGGTTCTTCGAATTTTTCCCACAATTGTATATCAAAATTCTATCATTCATTGTACATTTTTTGAAGCCATAATATATGAAATAGCCCAAAATGCAGTAAAACACTACAATAAACTGTCTTCACACATCTTGCTCAAGATTTAACTCTGATATGCGACAGATCTTGGCTGCGCCGTAGGGATCGTCCACCCCAGCAACAATTATTAGGGGCATTATAAATTTTTTAGTTAAATTTAGAGTAGAAATCAGAAACGGAACTCATAAGTTTTTTTTATTAGAAATCACGTTAACGGAAAATATTATAAATTAAACCTGGAAAATAAATTTAATAAATAAATTAAGAATAAAAAAAAATGATTTTTTTTTCATAGTCTGGAGATTTTTTTTCTTCATTATTGTGCTTTAAAATTAACTTTAGTTAGATAATCTATTATTTTTCAGGTTGGAGTTTTTTTTTATTGATTTAGGGTGCTATTGCAGCGTTTGAAAAGATTAAATCCGAGTTTTCGAAACATTGATTGTTTTTAATGCGAAAAATTCTATGAACCAATGATAAAGTTGTTCTAAAATTCACTGCGACATTCAAAAAGTCCTAAGTTTAAAACAGACAACCGTCTTCTACCTTATTCTGGGAGACTTCGCCTTCCCTAAATAAGCTAAGAACGTTATAGGGCGGGCTATTCTTACTCGGTCTTATTGACTCCTTAATTCGTTAAAAACAGTTTCTCTAATTCTACCTTCTAGGAGTATGTTATCCATATTTTTGCCCCTTAGAGTTTATCTAGTATATGTATATAAAAGAAATTTATGTTTTACGTGTTACGGGTGTTCTCATCGAGACGCTGTCGATGAATTTCAAATCTGATTTTAGAGGTGTGTTAAAGGCTAGTCAATACGGAGTGTTTTAACGATCATCTATTCCAATGTGTTATGTGTGTCATTAGGTTCGATGAGAATATTCACGCTAGATTTAATAAAATTGGGCAATTTTTCAAGCTAGCATGGCCACAAGTTGGAATAAAGTAGTTTCGGAAAAAACGTTTCGTTGTAACTACCGGTCCTTTCGACTCCGCACCGAAGGGCGTTCACTTGAGTCCTCATAGCATTGGGAATGATGCGAATATTACTTTCAAATTTTGACTAGCTATACTAACAATTTATACAATAAAAAGTAGCTTTTTTGATCGGTCTAAACTGGTTTCCCCCTTATATAAGCCAAGAGCTTTATAGGGCGGGCTACTCTAACTCGGTCTTATTGATACCGCCTAAATTCTTAAAAAAGTCTATCTAGTTGTACCTTCTAGAGTAGTTTCCAATTTTCACTCCTCAGCTTTATAATTTTGTGGACCCCATTTTGATATCCATGAAGGTTTTAGTGTCCTATGCTCTCAGAATAATAGCTTATATAATTACAGGTCTCCCGAACTCTCTCTCTCTGTTTTTTATCATTTCCTCTATATTACGTCATAAGGACTTGCATCGACTTCGAGCATCTCCAACCATTTCTGAAAGGAGAGATCTCATTTTTTCAACGGCTCTTTTTTTTGAATAATAATATTTTATTTTTATTTGCTCTTCGCCTAAACGAAGGTACTCTACTTATACCTTTTAGAGCAGTTTCTAATTTTTGCTCCTTAGCTATATAATTTTTTAGACCTAATTTTGATGTCCATGGATATTTTAGTGTGTCATGCTCTCAGGATAAAACTCTCTCGAACTTACTCTCTCTGTCTTTCATAATTTCTTCTATATTCCGTCATCTTAACTTGCATCGAATCCGAGAATCCTTCACCAATTCTGAAAGGGTGGATCTCTTTCGTCAAAAAAGCTCTTTTGGTTTTTTTTTCCTCATACCATATTTTATTTTTATTTTCTCTTTCTTTTCTGGCCTCTTCTTCTGAAGTGGTCTAAAAGTTCATTTATCGGTCTAAGTAGACACGATTAAGTAGTTTACAACAATTCTTCCATTCTTCGTTTCTTTCAAATGATTTCTTTTTATAGATCTAAAAATTTTGACTTGTCTGTAAACTTTTCCACACTACTGTTTAGTAATTTTTTTTTGGTATATTTCTGTTTGTAAGCGTGAAGTCATAAACCATATTTACGTAAAATTATCGTTGAACTTGTGACTAGTTATTTATAGTTAAGTTCAAGTTTTGCATGAGGTAATCAGCGTTTTGTAGGTCCAAAGTTATATATTAGCGTTTGAAAAAGGAACTAACTTTAAGGTTCAAGTCAAATACAAAGATAAGTAATCGTATTATTTGGTATACGTATACTTTGTTCAAGGTATAATAAATAGCATTGGAAGCAACTAAAATAGCTGGAAGGTTTTCTATTATCTCATTTTTAGTTATCATTAAATAGGAAGGTCATTGTACTAATGATGTTCTACCTGTTCAAGATTGTTTAGAACAGCTGTCATATTTATCTTGCTTAATTATCTAACAAAACTAATTAGTAAATTAGTTTTAAATAAACGGTGTCGTAAGAAATGTGCGATAGATTGTCAATTAGTTTGCTTTTAAATTTAAAAATCTTATATTTGACATAAATAAGAAGTTGATCTGTATTTCCAAAGTTTATTAACTTGTATTTTATTTTATACCACTGTCTCTCGCACTCCCTTTACAGTTCTGTAAACATCTGGCTCTCTTTTAGCAAACTCATTCTGTGGGAAGTACCACAAAATTGAATCAAATCAGTTCAAATTCCAAAAAATCTGCCAGTCATTTAAAAGCTTTTGCCAGCCGCAGCATATCTATAAGCTCATTAATTTTAACTGGTTATTGCTTTTAATAAAATTATACAAAATTATGCTATATAATAGCTGCTGTCCCAACTAAGCATAATTTATAGCCCATTAAGCTGTAACAATTTTCAAAAACGCTTTCGTTTGGAATTTAGGGCTATAATAAAAAAAACCAACCGACCTTTAAAGCAAAACCTTTCTTTGTTGTTGTTGGCCATATTAAAGCTGGCAACAACAATGGGCCACGAACACCCACAATATGTCGCGACTACGCCAACTCATAGCTAACATGTTTGTATGCAAATGTTGCAAGTATATAAGTATGTTGCAGGTGTGTCTATACATATGTACAGCGTTGTCTGGCTTGGCTGGCTGCATGTGCAGAAACAAGTTTTCTACTTTTTTGTGTTTTTTTAGATGCTTTGATGAAGCAGCCACACCATTAACAACAACTGATGCGGCCTAAACCACAACAACAACAACGAAATAACATAAAAAATAAAAAAGACCTGCAACACTTTTCATGCCCTAGGGCTAAATACGTCGCCGGTTAGTTATGTTGCATGTTTGTTGTTGTTTTTGTTGCTGTTGGCCACAAAACTCGCGCGACTTCCAACAACGTTGTCGTTGTTGTTGTGTTGTTGCTGTCGTCGCTTGGCCAACGACCTTTATAAACACACTCATACACACGCACACTCTCACACACACACATGCTCATTTTTATGTGGCTCTCTTCAGTGAAAGAAAAACACGTTAAAAAAAAAAGGCCGCAAACTCCAACATCAGCCAACCCAACCGCCACTCACTTCAACTCGTTTGCTCCAACAGCGACTGCGACGTTAACGTAAGCAGCGCGACAGCGCACAGTGGGTCACAATAATTAAAGTAATGTGGAAAATTAGTTTACAATATGTTTTTTTTTATGAAGGTAAAAGTTTAAGGTGGAAAAGTGAATTTTAAAAAATTAATTATTAATTAAGTTAAAATTAAATTTCAATGGCTTGCTTAAGGCCATGTCTAAAATCGCGTTTCCCCTTTCTAAAGACAATAAATTGTATTTAGAAGTGTTACTCTCATGACAAAATATGATATATATATATCAAACGAGGTGGAAAAAAATAATGAGATGCAAAAGAGCTGTAAGCGTGCACTGTATTCTGCCGATATGGCTTTTTGGAGTGCAGATTTGGGGGATTGCTGCCAAATCCAAGTATAAACGTATACCAGTATTGCAGAATCGGATACTACGACAGATAACATAATGTCCCTGGTACGTACGTGGTTCCGCAATCCATAAGGACCTCAAACTGCATACAGTTAAAAAACAGATTGGTAGGCACACAAGTAGATGCAGCAAAAGATTGCTGAGACACCGCAGTTTGCTCGAAAGAGGACTACTCCCAGCACGACCTTTAAGACAACTTAAACGGCAACTTTGTGCCAAGACGATTGGAAGACAGTCAGACTACCTCCATTTAAAATCCGTTATGGGGTTTGGCTCTAATTAATTTACCCATCCATATGTTGTTAAGATATAAAATTAGCTTCTACTTAATAAACTAAAAATAAAATAAACAATTGATTTTTATCAATATTTAATATATTCCAGAATTCTTTTTTCTTCGATATTCGTGAAGTCGTGCATCATGAATACGTTCCAGAGGGACAAACGGTCAATAAGGAGTATTGTATGACGTTTGCGTGAATTTTGGGCAGACAATTCGTGGATTTTGCCATCCCATCCAGCCACGATTGTGAACGCATTTAGGGCAAAACACTCGATAAATACCATCGAGTAGGCTCGTACAGTCCGTATCTGACCCGTTTGAATTTTTCCTCTTTCCAAAACTAAAATTGCCACTTCGGGGATCCCGTTTTGACTCCATACCGACCATAAAACAAAATGTGATGAGAGAGCTGAACGCCATCCCGGCCAACGCCTATAAAAAATGTTTCGAAGATTGGAAGAAGCTTTGGCATATGTGACTTCTTCAGAAAGGGCATATTTTGAAGGAGACAAAATATATTTTGAAGAAGACTAACTATTTTGCGTTTTATTTCGAAATTTTTAGAAACTTTTTTGTCGCAATGTATGATTCTCACCAACAAAAAAAATTTAGTAATCAAAAGTTGAGCTAAGTCGTTTTTAGAGTGTAAACTTGATAATGGGAAAGTATGCACTATAAACGCAGCCATTTTATATCTCGCTTGCAGATTTTAAGTTACGGGAATATATAATCATACACATTTTTATAAATATTAAGCTGGTCTAGAGAAGTTTAGCGCCTAATTTATTGCGCCTTATTTGAATACTTTTTCCATAAAGAAAGAAACATGTAATGCAATAATCAGCTTTTAAATTATATCTTGTTTTTTTATTTGTTAATAAAAACTATATAATTATTTAACTTGCTTGTGTTTACAAAAAGTAATTTGGGTTTAAGATAAATACCGAAAGAGCTTGGGTCCCTGTGAGGAAGCTTTCATTACCACCCCTGCCGACAGGCCGAATCGTATAATAGATTAATCAACACTCGTTTAATGGGTACACTGACTTTAAAGCATTATCGTCTACAGACTGCGCAAAAATTATTAATAATCCAAGTTTAATGCGATTCAAAAACATTCGAAAAAACAATTTTCTAACTTTTGAACTAAACACTCAATGCCTGATAATGGAGCTTTAAGTTCATTGTAAATACTTAACGTTCTTGGATAGTCAATAAACAAGTGACCGCGTAAAGATAAGCCAAATGAACTAGAAAAAACAAAATGGCGCCCTTGATGTACATTCCAATAGATATATTTATGCAAAACATGTTAAAATCCTCAACCACATCTAAAACTGCCTCGAGGTGTTTTAAACAACTTAATTTCCACCGTTTTAATCCGTTAAAGTTTTTTTATCAAGCACTTTTTGCCCACTGTGCAGCGTCCACATTGGAAGAGGCGTTATTTACTCAGTCAGACTTAAAGCTTTTGTCTGTCTGTGTTTGTTGCCGCCCGCCCGCCAACGTCATTTCAATTCGTTTCATTATTATTACTTTTTTTTTTTGTATTTTATTCTACTATTTACTGTTGCATGTGTGTGTGTTGGTGCTGCCTGCCTGCCTGCAGTGGCCAGAGGCCTGTTCCGTTCCGTGCCGCCCTCAGAGCGACGCGTCTGCAATTTAATAATCATTTCAAGTTTTGAGCTAACTCCTCTCTCACTCACTCTCTTAACCACTTTCAAACAACCTGTCTGGCACACACAAACACACGCATCCATACTCTCACACACACACACACATACATGTAAGTTGCGCATTTGCTTCGTTTTTTATTTCTATTTTCCATTAGTGTTTTTTTTTTGTCGCTTTTTTGCATTTTGTTTTATTTGCTTGTTTATTTATTTTTTCTACTTTTTACTGCTGCGGCATTTCAATTAAATTGCAACAAACTTGACTTCCTCTTAGGCCATCTCGCTTGCGCACCTGTAATTGCAATTTGTATGCCATGCATTTACTTGGTGCATATGTATGCACGTGTTTATATGTGTACATGTGTGTGTGTGTGCGTGAATTTTGTAATCGTTGTACACTTTACCGTTACAGCGCTGTAATAATAATAAAACAACAAAAACATTTTCAAACTAAAAATACAAAGAAGAAAAAAAAACAGGCGATAGAATTGAGACAGCTGATCGACATTGGAATACCCTTACTGTAAGGTCTTTGTATTTCTAAAATAATTTGGTACTTTGTTATTTAAGCACCGAAAACTGCTTGTATCGCAGTCTACAAAGCAGTTCTTTTTTGAAATATTTATTTTTTCTAAGTACAGTGGAATTGCAATAACAAACTACTATAAAAAGATTTTTCTCAGACACTTTCTTCTGTCTAAATCTTTTCAAGGGTATACCCTACGAATTACAGTGTATAAATAAAAAACATCAGAAAAAAACAACAGTTGGTTGCTTTCTGTCTCACTTGTCGCGTTTTCTCCGAATGTGCGATTTTTATCGCATTTTGGCACGCACACAAAGAACTAACACATTTACATGCATATTTACATATACATATGTAGTTGCATGTATATAGGCATGCAAATTTAAAGATTGTTTGTATTATAATTTTATTTTGCAAAAATATTTTTGCCTGAACTTGGTACCGTTTTATGAATCACCGCACGAATAAAGAAAATGAGGTCAAATATGATTTTGGCCATAATATTATGGCTAAAATAAAATGACACATCAAGACTCTATACTAAATGCACTCTCGACATGCAAAGGGGTTTTGTGAACACAAATTCTTATAGAAAAGGGGTAGGAAAGAGGTTAAGTTAGCTGTAATATCGATTTTTTATAGAGCTTGTAGAGTTTTGGTGTGGTTTATCGATCCCAAGCAGTTTCAGGGTTAGCCAGTTAATAATGCTCAAACATTTGTCACATCTTGTTCAGAAATGTTAAATATAACAATTGCAAATTGAATATTGTTAAGAGATTTAGAAGGAAGCAGCCAAATTATTACAAAAGGCATCAAGATGGAGAAGATAACGCCAAAAAGAACCATGTTTAAAAAAAATATGGCAACGATTAGCAAATCAGTAGGAAAGCCAAAGGACTTGCAACAAATGGTAAATTCTTTTTCGATTAATTTCGATTATTAATGGAATCTCTCAGGAAAATAGATAACATAATGCGATTAATTGAAATTTTGCAAGATATATTTTTTTTTGTAATTAGAGTAATCTTATTTTAAAAACAGTTTATAAAAAATTCTATATTTTTTTTAGTATATATATATATGCAATTTTAGTTTCAATTGAAAGCAAACTTTACAGAACTTTGATGTTTTAATTTGCTGGGCTGTCTTCGATTCGATCTTCAGATTCCAAAAGATGTTTGTCTTTTATTTTCGTTACACTGCAAAAATCTTTAAGCTTGAAAAACTGGAACTTAATTCTAGCATCTACACTGAACTTTCGAGTAGATTGTTTTTTTTTTGTTTTATAAGAAAAGTACTCGGAACAGACAGCTAGAGCTTTTAAAGACTCCAAAAGTTTTGCATCTTTAATTTTCGCTACACTACAAAAATCTTTTAATCTTGGAAAACCTGGTAACATAATTCTAGCACCTTTAATGCCCTGTCTGTAATTTTGAGTGCATTTTTTTGTTTTATAACAAAATATTAAATTTTCTAGTAGTGATTTTAGTACTGATAAAATGTAACTTAGGCAGGCAAGCTTTATGTTAATTTGTAACGAAAGCATTGTGAATTTTTTTAAATATGAAAAGATACTTTTAGTTTTATAAAACTAACTAACATTGAAGATCGTCAATTAAAAAATATATAGGCCTTAAAATATACATACCAGCAATGAAACTCGCATCAAATAATTTAAAAGCGCCAAAATGTTTGCCTGGAAATACAAAGAAGAAACATGGGTTAAATAAAATTGTTCTCCTGTGAATAAAATTAGTCATAAAATTTTTAATATTTTTAAAACAATACTAGTTAGCCTTTTTTTGTTAACAAAACTTTGTAAATATTTGAACTTTGTGGAAATATGGTGAATACTAGCTTTGAGAAGGGAAATAAGAGCTATAAGAATTTAAGTTTGCAGTCACAATTTATCAACTTTTATATTATAATATTTTTAATCTATTTTAAAAATATCCAATTTAGTCTCTAATTTGACTTAAACAAAATTACGAAATACTGAATAAATATGCATCTATTATTTAAGTTAAGTTATTTGTCTATTCAAATTTTGTATAATTTAAAAAAAAACACAATTATTAGTTCTAATTAGTTTGTTTAAATTAAATAATTATTGGTTTTTTAAATTTTGAAGGGGTACACCTAGTGTGAAATTTTCAAAACAATCGATTATTTTTATGTGTAAGCCATATTTATGATAGGTTATAAAGACCTATTAAAAATGGGAACATAACTAAAAATTGTTTAAACGATATCTTAAATAGTTTTTGAGTTACAGCCATTTAAAAAAGTAGCCGCTCTATAATAGTGAAAACGATCATTATATCTTTAAACAGCGATTATTCTCGAAAAAGCATTTTGCGAATTGGTTGGAGTGATTACGCGGAGACAAATGATCCGATCGCTATCAAATTTAATTTTTGAATCTCCTCTATATAGTTCTCCATGAACGATGACCGACTCCAGTTTTTTAGATCTGATCAAAATATCGATATTTTGGAAGTCCATAAAACGACCAAATTTATTGGGAAAAATTTAACTTTATTTTTCAACATGCTCGCCATTTTAGATCAATTTTTAATTTTTATCTTCGCCCGAGGTTCATCAGTACAATGACAATATGTTTTAAGTTTAAACGAGAATATATTTTTTTTTAGGTTTGTATCATCGGAAAAGGCTGCAATCACTCCAGCAGTGGAGGACCTTTTTTTTAGCGCCGCCGGAGATCGCGTGTCATTTCAAAAATATTTAATATTTAATTTCAAAAATTTTACTGTGTATTCTCAAAGCGCATCACAATGTTTGGCACTTTGAAAAATTCTACATTAAACTTACAAACAAAAAGCTTTATCCAAATGATGTCGAAATATTAGTTAATTCTTTAATTCTCAAGAATATCATAATATTATTCATTATCATAACGTAATCGTAATGATCCCTGGTTTTATTTCCCCAATTCTATGGGACTTCTTAATTTAATAATAAAATTTAATTTTTTAAATATCTTTAGAACCAAGGTGCTTATTGAAGAATCTACATTGAGCATAAAAAATTCAATGATTTTAATTCTTCAATTTTCAACAATATCCTGATATTAATCAACATCATCATGATCTTATTTCAAAGATTATAATTACAACGATTCTTGGTTTAAGTTTGCCTAATTCTGGGACTTTTAATTTTATTTTAATAATTTTTTTCTTATTTAAATAAATCTTTTTAACTTGAGTACTTTCCGTCTATTACTTTTAAAGAGTGTAAAGCAAGATAATAATTGTTTATGGTCAAATTTTTAGTCTTTTCATTAGTAAAAGTTATAAAGAAAACATTTTATGTTTTCGAACTGCTTTAAAAATACTTTCTAAAAAGTTGTTACCATCATCATGACACATAATAATAGAGACAAACGCTTAATCAGATATTTTCGAAGAAACCACAGACATAAAAACTGAAAAAAGTAAAATTTCCATGCTAAAATTATATACAATCTGTTTTCCCCTTCTATTTAAGCTCAATTACTTATATTGTCGGAACTAAAATCTCGAGACTATTAACTATTTAAGTAGTTCCAGTTACAAGTTTGCCCTTATACTAAGTACATATAGAAAACGTCAATGCATTTCGTTCAGCCATGACAAATTACTATATACTATATGTACATATGTACGTCTCTATACATATTTACAATGCGACAAAAACAACAACAACCGGCAACAAATTCCAAGAAAACTAGTAAAATTCCAAGAAACGAACAAATGAGAGATCTCGATTACAATAATTTGCGGTTTGCCGTTGTTGTATTTGTTGTTGCTATCGTTAAAAGCATTCATTCATTGGATTCCAACAAAAACAAAAACGCGGCAATGGGAAAATACTAGATATAGTATATACCAAAAAAAAAGTACTCTAAAAAACCTATAGATACCTTTTTTTGTTCAATTTGTAATTGCAAATTAAATTGGCAAATGGAAAGCGAAGCAATTAAGTAAACTTTTTCGCTTTAATTATAGAGTACAGCAAATTGGTTCCTCAAACTAATTTTCGAATGGGAATTTGTAATATTTAATCAAGCCGATGGGAGAGTTTTGAGCCTATAAAGCTGTTCGTTATTTAATGCCTATAATTATCGGGGCAAATAACCCTGGCTTTATTCTATAGAATGCTTGTATGCATTGATGACATGCAATTTTTACTTATGCCATCATTTATGCAAATTCCACTTCTCCGGAACATCTGGCAAAAGTTCCCGCATCGTGGGCAATTGTGGTTCATTAAAATTTCATAATGAAATTTATTGAATAATTGTGGTAGGAAAAAAGAAATGAGGTAAAGGGTTGGGAGCTGGAGTTTGAGGTAGTAGAAAGAAGAATTTATTTGGTATTTAGTAATTAAATATATCAGAATTAATTTTGGAATAAAGAATTTATTTAATATTTGGTGAAGCAGCCAAATAAATCTCAAGTCAAAAAATGATTTAAATTCAGGAAGATAAGACCAATAACACATGTTTACAATTGAATCGGTCATTTCAAAAACCTCATAAGTCACTAAATAAGAATTTTTCAGGAATCAATAAAAACTGTTTCATACACAAACAAATGAGTTTTAACGGACTTTTTTATGCTTAATTATTATTATTTAAAGAGGAAGGATTGTATTGACTTATGTAGTTTTTACCCAGAATACGTATCTCCCTTTCAGGAACAATTTTCAGGAACAATTTTCAGGAAAAAAAAGCATGTTGCAAAAAAATGTGACTTATGAGGTTTTTAAAATGACCGATTCAATTTTAAGAGTCATCGATGGAAAACTTTCCTTAAAAATGTATTTTAGGGTAATTTGGAGTCGAGAAACACGAAAAAGGCAACCTCTTAAACATCGCATTCGAGTTAAGGTTGTCGAGTCTCTTGACCCCAAATTACCCTAAAAAACACTTTTTTACGAAGATTCCTTTTTCGTGTAAACTACTGTAATCAATCGGAATACGAATTTTACGAGCTAATTTTGATAAACATTTGTTTATAATTACAACTTTTTCTAGCGTTAACATTTCTTTAGTATACATTTAATAAAAAGATAAATTTTTGTGTAATTTTTTAATATTGCGGGTAAGATAAATTCAATAATAAATTGAAATACAAAACTTAAAATAATTTTGCTTAGCTTCAAAACTTTTTCTAACAATTTAAATTTTTTTCTTAGAGTACATTCAAAAATCGACTGATTTTTCTGAAAGTTATGAACTATCGCCAAAAGCGATAGATGCTTTTTTTTTAAATCTCGAGAATTCTGGAAAAAAGGCTGTTCTAAACTTGGATCAAAAATCTTTGAAATTTTGAAAAATCAACAGCGCAAGTAAAGTAGATATTTTTCTTTCAAATTTCAAGAATTTTGGAAAATTAGTATATGAATAAAAATTTACGAAATTTCAAAAATTGCGCAACTAACACCAACATCGCAAGCAAAGTAGATATTTTTCTTTGAAATAAGACAATTTAGGAAAATAAGTCTATTGTAAAATTGAATAAGAATCTTCGAAATATCGAAAATTGCGACACTAATTTTGAAAATTCCGAAAGAAACGTCGTGAAACGTATTTCGCTTGTAAATGTTTTACAAATTATATCACCGTAAATAATCCTAAAATAGATTTAAATTTTTGTAATTTTAAATATTGTCGATTTTTTCTTTAAAAATAATTTTTTTTTGCTTTCCTTTGGATCAAGGTTTTTTTCACTCTCCTCTCTCTCTCACAATATTTATTCATAATATACAAAATCTCACATGATCCAGCTGAAAAGATTATTTATCTAACTCTGTAAATTTTAGTGGCCAACTTTACTGTGACCAATATAACTTTGAACGAAACCGAGTCACTTTTTGAAGAAAAGAACTAAAATCCGAAACACTCGAACTCAAAACCGAGACATTTTTTAGGAAATAAATTGTATTCTACAAGTTATATTTATTAAACAATTAGGTGTTATGAATATTTTGATTCAATTTTTCTGTTGCTTTTTGTTTAAAATCGAATTAGTCTTGTGATTGGATGTTCTTTCAAAAAATTATAAAATTCAACGCATTTGTACTTTGAAAATCCGGGCCAGCCAACACCGGGCTATGATGCGGCTTTTCCGGGCCAGTTGGTCATACTATGAATAACACATATATGAAAAAGATAAAGGAAGTTGTTAAATTCCTGAATTTCAAAAATTTCTGTAATCTGTAAAAGAATGTTTCCTGCGACCCATATCCATATGGAGTGGAAAGGTTAAACGTCTTGTTATTAAATCGTCTCATTTCCATAAGTCGCGGATGCGAAATTTTCAAAAGCTGTAAAGAAGGATTGCTTCGACTTATTGGGATGGGAAAAGAACGATAAAGATGTGGGATTTTGTTGTGGTCCCTTTCGAGCCGTCATTTCAAAGAGAACAAGTCCAAAGCTGTCACAAGCGCGTTATTTCTCTCTCTAGTATCTTAAAGAACTTCGTTATGAAATTAAAATTTTTATCTTCATTTTTTTCAAGAATTATAGCGGTGTAATACCGAACTCAGCTCTTCTTTAATAAATTTTTCAGTTTGTCACGATCAGTGTTGTATAACTTGAATTTCCCAAAGCAATGATATGCGATTTTTTTTTTGTATTATTTATTTTGCTTTGCGGAACTGACCTACCTAACTGACACACACCAAGGCTATAATGTTAATTTCCATATGGAAAGCCGAGCAAAGTACACAATGGACATGGACGCGGTTTTTACATATTTAGTAGCGGAAATTACGCAATACTTTTTCCCCTCCATTTTCTTGCTTTGTTTTTGTTTGCTCTTTCCAGCTTAAATGGAAATGAAGTAAGAGCGACACAAGAGTAGCAATAAATAATGCAAATGTGCCCGAGAGGTGACCGAAATCAAGACAGAAGGGAACAACAACAACAAAATGCAATTGAACTTTGTTGCAACTGACTCAAGTCAAAAAGTTAAACAGCTGTTTTTGCCGAGAGAGCAGTGAGAGAGCGTAAAGAGTGTGAGTGCGAGAGCGGAGTTACGGCGACAATAAAACAGAGTGCAATAACTTTTCGCTTGTTGCCCACCATTTATTATCGCGTTATTTTTATCGCACAAAATAAAAGTGCAAAAGCGTAAAAAAGGGCTTGTCAACGCGACGTCAAGTCAAGCGAGGGGGGGAGGGAGTTGAGACGAGTTGACTGAGTTGAATTGAATTAAGTTGAATGAGCAGCAATGTAAAAATGTCGACGCAGCCTGACGTGTGTGTGAGTGTGTGTGAGTGTGTGTGAGTGTGTGTTCGCGTGTGTGTATGTGTGTGACAGACACACGCTCAAACTCTCTTGATTTCGACTGCATGCCAAAATCCACAACGGAAATGAAACATAAAATGAAGCAACAACAACAAACAAATCGGTAAAGCTAACAGAACAAAAAAATGTTTGAGGACATTTTATGCCTTGTTTACATTTTCATTCGATAGCGGTATTTGAACATTAAAGTTGCACTCTTTAAGTTTTTATGTGCTCAATACTCTTACAAAGAGAGTTTAGATTTTGATGGGTGGATGTGTTGTGCTCTCTTTTATATATGGTACAGAAAAATAAGGTGTTGCTTTACAAAAGTAAATGATGCTCACAAGAGTTGATTATTGTGAATTTGTTGTTATTATACAAATTGTTATCTAAGCTTCAAGTACTAATATTGCAATATTTCATTTGCAAAAATTAAATCTAACGTAATTGTCTATGATTTCGTAAAACTTGACATTTTTTATATCTCACTTGTTAAATTAAATCTAGCGTTAGTTTCTATTATTTGAAAATTTAAAAAATAGAATATATAATAATAACCATTATAAATGTATAGGAATGAATAACTTGAAAATTGTAGTATCTCACTTGTAAAATTAAATCTAGCGCTAATTTTTTCGATTTGAAAGTTTTAAAAAATACAAAATAATTGTAAGTATTTTAAATTTAGAGTTTTTCTTAAGATTTGGACTGGAAAGGATAACTTGATAATTACGGTGTAGCTAATATTTGACTTGAGCTTTTTAAAAATTTTTTGAAGTTTGCTTTTCTTTTTAAATAAAATTGTACATAAAAATACATCAAACACGTTATTTTGGCCTATATGAAGAAGCCAACCCATTTGAATCAAAGGTACCGAACTTAAGAACTCTAAAAAACTTTCGATTGCCAAATTTGATTACGACTTTCTGATAAACGATTTTTCTATCTAACATTTAGGTTTTGTTGTTAATTGTAATATCTCAGTTGTCTTACGCTTATTTCTATAAAAAATAATGGAAATTATAAAAAATACAAAATTTAAAAAAGGTTAATATGTCGTAAAATTTTGATTAGAAAGTCTAACCTCATAATTTCAATAATAATATTGGGTTTGAGTTTGTCACAAAGGTTTGAGTTTGTCACAAAGGTTTGAGGGTTGCTTTTTTTAAATAAAATCTTACTAATAATAAAAATTTTAAAAAATATTTGTCGTAAAATTTTGAAAAGAAAAAATAACTATAATCCCGGGACCAATATTTGGTTTGAGTTTTTTAAACGGTTTGACGCTTGCCTTCTTTTTTAATAAAATTCTACAAAAAAATAAATCAAAGCAAGCTATTTGGGTCCTGTTCTATCGGTTCTATATGTAAAAGTTTACCGATTTTGATCAAATTTGGTACAGAACCTAAGAACTCTAAAGAACGACAGCCAAATTTGGTTACGATTTCTTTATAAACAAACGAATTATCTATCTAAAACTTTAGGTTTTGAGAAAAATTGACTTTTTGTACTTTTTACAAAAAATTCGCCTTAATTTTATATCCCTCCGATTTTGATAAACAAAAAATCATTTCGAGCGTAATCGATCGAACTATAGGAGCCATAAATAAAACTGTAGGGATTTTTTTTTTTAATTTTTAGACTAACGTTCGAAATAGAATTTTCTGAAAAATTAGCTCATAATGGAAAATTTCATATGAACGGATAACAACCAAGCCGTAAATTTGGCAAAAATATGTTACAAGTGTTCCAATTAATATGTAAACCTAGAGTTTAGCTAAAAAAAATCGCTAAATCAGTTTGGTACAGAGATAGAGATATATTCTTTTAAGTAGAGATATTTGAGATATAGATAGATATTTTTCCAGAGATATTTGCTTAAAAGTAGACACTTTTTTTGTAATTTCGAAAAGTTGTTTTCTCGAAATATCTCAAAATCCGTTCCATGAAACAATTTTTGGACTTAATTTTCAGTTTTTTTAATTTTATCTCCGATTTTTATAAACAACCAATTACTTTAATTGTAAGCGAAGGAACTTTACGAGACGCGAATAAAAAACACAAAAAAAGAGTTCTTAAATTTTTTAATTCACGTTCGAAATAGAATTTTTTAAATATTAGCTGAAAAGGAACAATTTCATATTGATGGATATATAAAGACCACAGCGTAAATTTGACAAAAATATGTCTCAAGTGTTATCAATATGGAATTCATTATTAGGAAAAAAAAAAAAAAAAAATTTAAAATCACTTTGTTACAACCAGAGATATTTGATTCTGAGTACAGACACTTTATTTTAAATTACGAAAAGTTGTATTTTCGAATTATCACGAAATCCGAAAAAAAAAATTTAACTTCATTTTCGATTTTAGCCTGGAAGCAAGTAAATCATGTTGAGGATATATTTTTCTGTAAATTAGTGTAACTGAAATCTTTAAGCTACAAAAGTATTCGAAGTCTCACAATCACTCTAAAAATTATTATAAAGAATTTCTGTATAAAGTATTTTCTGCACACCGATGTGCATTCGCTATAGCAAATTTCGACTAAGGTAGATCGTCAGGAAATCATTCATTTGTTAAAAATAATTGGTGTTCCCAAACACTTTTTTTAATTTTGAAAAGTTGTTATTTAAAATATCTAAAAATCGGATCCATGAAAATATTTTTGGACTTATTTTTGGATTTTATCGTGGAAACGAGTAAAACATTTTGGGGATACATTTTGCTTTAAACTAGTGTAATTAAAATCTTTAAACTACAAAAGTATGGGAAGCCTCCCAATCACTCTAAAAATCATTATAGATGATTTCTATGTAAAGTATTTTTTATACACAGGTGCGCATTGGCTATAGGAAATTTAAAATGAAGTAATTCGTTAGGGAGCCTCACAATCATTATAAATAATTTTGCTATAGAAAATTTTCCAAAACTAGCTCGTTAGAAAATCCTTCATTTAGCGAAAATAATTGCTGTTCCTAAACAACAAGATTTTGGATTGGAACCACAAACTATTTATGAGTGTGAACTCAAAAAACTGTCCCTATGAGAAAACATTAAAGTGCAAAAACCCAGAACTTAAATTTTCAAGAGTAACAAATTACAAGACAGCCCCATTTTAAGCGCAACCATTTATCAAACCGTATAAAAAAACAAGATAACGGCAAAGAGCATTGAATCTTCGTAGAACCCTCGGGCTGAAAATTTTCATTTTTATTTTAGCCCTCTCTCTCCCTATTATTTGCTTTATTTATGGACAACTTTACTGGTTTACCTTGGTTCGGTGGCCGACGCGACGTCTGCCCTTTAACTTTGCACGTCTTCCTGTCGACTCGGTTGTAAAATTTATGACGTCTAAGCACGCGACGTGTATTTTATTACACTTTTCGTTTTGTTTTTCACACAGGGCGAGATGGATAGAGAGGGGGAGAGGGGAAGAGAGCTGAGGAGGCACCACCACACCCAAGCACTCTATAAATACAATACAAAAAGCAATAGTCTTCATTTATCCTTTGCGGCTGCTGTTTTTTTTTTTTTACCGTTTAATAGTGTTAATAGCCTTTTGACTAAAATGGGCGTGTCTGCCAGACTTATAGCGACGGTTTATTATTACAACAGGAAAATTTGTCAGCACCGCACGTGGGACGGCTCGAACCAAGTCGAGTCCGATCAGGAAAACCAGATAAGAAAAAATTGCCAAGTCTAAGAGAAAAGAAAAGGAACTGCCTGCTACTGTGTGGAACCGGCCAGACAGGTGTTAACTTAGTTAAGTTGTTGTTGCAAGTTGTTGTATTACTTGCTAATAATAGTTTGTTTCCTGCCGCAAGCCAGCACAGTTATTTACAGGTCTTACAAGACGCCCCAAAAACAACAACTTTGTTTGCGGCCCTTTCTCATGTCAAAACCTTTCAATTTTGCAATAACTCAAACTTGTTGGACAGTGTTTGTCATTCAACACGCCCATAAACAACATCCAACGGCCAGCATAAATTTTCTACTGGGTAGCACTAAAATATATAAAAGAGACAGTGTCCTACCCTCCTCCTGTGCATAAATTATAAAATAATACCACAAAAAAACAGAGAGCAGACTGCCACCCACTCAAACACATGGGTAAAACCCTTTTTTTTTTAATAATATAATTTATTTTGTTTTTGAAGTGAAGTCCCAGATGATATATGCATCAAAAGCCTTAGTCGAAAAAAGGTTTCGTTTTGAAAAAAGGGTGAAAATGTGGCAAATTTTTTCCGCATTTAAAAACCTAAGTAGAATTCAAACAGAATACATATTGATTTAAAACCAAACAGATGGTGTAAAATGGGTGTTTCTCTTTAAAATTAAATTCTAATTTTCATGATGAAACGAGAAATTCTCTTTCAAGTTTTTAGTTTTTGAATCCTTCCTAAAATAAGAGCTTTTTCCTCATTTTCTACACTTTATACGATAGATGTTGTAAACTAAGCTCTTTAATACTCTATTATATCTTTTATTTGAAACTTATTTCTTTAAATTAGTGTTCTATTTAAACAATTTACTGTTTCTGAATTGGTTTTTGGAATCTGATTGAGTGAACACTAAAGGCCTTCAAATATTTTTCAATTTAAATAGGGCCAAATGAAGTACAATTTTTAAGGAATCGAAGTACCCTAATCAAAACTCCTCAAAGTTTCTCGCTAGCGTATATTTCAAGAGCGTACAGTTCCCTTAAAAACCTCACCAAATCGATTTGGCATTACATTTTTATACCCT